>JAKCOX010000269.1:51285-112412 GCA_022605575.1 Laterallus jamaicensis coturniculus | reverse complement strand
AGCTGGGTGGAATGTTTTACCCACAGAATTACAGAATCCCCAGGTTGGAAAAGCCCTTTAAGCCCATCGAGTCCAACCGTCCCTGTCCTGTGCTGACCCAGATCCCTGAGCCCCCCATCTCCCCCTGTTAAACACCCCCAGGGCTGGGGACTCAGCCCCCTCCCTGGGCAGCCTGTGCCACAGCCCCACAACTCTGCCAGGGAAGAACTTTGCCCTCCCAGCTGAGCTGCCCCTGCCCTGGGGCAGCTTGAGCCCATTGCCCCTTGTCCCATCTCCTGTCCCCTGGCTGAAGAGACCCTCGCCCACCTCTCTGTACCCTCCTGGCAGGGCAGGGCAGGTGGATGGGGAGAAGGTCTCCCCTCAGCCTCCTCTTCTCCAGGCTCAGCACCCCCAGCTCCCTCAGCTGCTCCTCAGAGGATTTGCCCTCCAGCCCCTTCCCCAGCCTGGTTGCCCTTCTCTGGACTCGCTCCAGCACCTCCATGTCCTTCTGATGCTGAGGAGCCCAGAACTGGACCCAGCACTCCAGCTGCAGCCTCCCCAGGGCCCAGTACAGAGCACAGAGCTCCCAGTTTGTGCCCGTGCAGGGTGGAAAATCGCCCCAAGGGCAGGGAAAGGTGTCGGTGCTGCGGGCAGAGCCCTGCTAGCGCCCCCCCCGCCTTACAGAGAGCTGGGCGTTAAGGAGCTGGGGCGGCTCGGGGGTCGCTGGGGCCCGTCCGCAGCCCGAGCAGGGAGGCTGATGAGCCCCTCGCTGCCCGCAGGGAACGAGGGCATCGCGCAGCGCCCGCTCCTCACCGGTGGACGAGGGGGGCCCGGCGCCGCCGCTGCCCCCCCGCCAGGAGCCGCAGGAACCGGTCCTGGATGTAGCCCCGCTCCGCCGCCGAGCACTTGCTGACGGCGCTGCTGCCGCCGGTGCCTTGGACCTGCTGGGACGAGGACACGGCGCTGGGGGAAGGGAAGGGAAGGGAAGGGAAGGGAAGGGAAGGGAAGGGAAGGGAAGGGAAGGGAAGGGGAAAAGGGGGGGGAAGGGAAGAGAAGGGGGGAAGGGGGATAGGGGGGAGAGGGGGAAAGGGGGGGAAGGGGGGGAGAGTGGGGAAGGGGGGGAGGGAGGAAGGGGGGGGAGGGAGGAAGGGGAAAGGGGGGAAGGGGAAAGGGGAGATGGGGAAAGGGGAGATGGGGAAAGGGGAGATGGGGGAGCCCCGCCGGTGCCGCCTGCCCCGCTCACGCCCCCCATCCTCCCCCCTTCCCCGCCTCCCCTCCGCAGAGACACCCGGCGGACTCCCCCACCGGCCGGCAGCCACTCACGGCGGCGGGGCGCGGGGCTCCCGGACGCCCCCGGCCCATGCTGCGCGCCCGGGCAGCCGCGGGGAGCCGGAGGCACGGGGAGCCGGAGGCACACGGGGAGCCGGAGACACACGGGGCAGGCGGCACACCGAGCCGGAGGCACACGGGGAGCCGGAGGCACGGGGAGCCGGCGCTGCAGCACACACGGCGCCGGCAGTGACGCGGCGCCGCGTCCGGGACGGGGAGCGCTGGCGGGGCAGCGCGCCCCCTGCCGGGCCCGCCCCGGCCGCCTCCCCGGTAACGGTTCCGGGCCCGGCCCGGCCCGCCGCGGGGGAGCCCGGGCGGTCGCCCCGAGACACCGGCCGCCCCTGGGACCCCGGCTGCCCTTGGGACACCGGCTGCCCTTGGGATCCCAGGCGCCCCTGGGACCCCAGCCACCCCGGGACCCCGGCCCCCCCGGGACCCGGCGGCCTGGGATGCCGGCCCCCCTGGGACCCCAGCCACCCCTGGGACACCGGCTGCCCCTGGGACACCGGCTGCCCTTGGGACCCCGGCCGCCCCTGGGACCCCAGCCACCCTTGGCATCCCAGCTGCCCCTGACACTCCAGCTGCCACAGGGACCCCAGGGACCCTGTCCGCCCCAGGGACCCTGGCTGCCCCTGGGACCCCAGCCGCCCCTGGGACCCCAGCTGCCCCTCAGGCCCTAGCTGCCACTGACATCCCAGCTCCACTTGGGACCCCGGCCCCCCTGGGACCCCAGCCACCCCTGGGACACCGGCTGCCACAGGGACCCCAGACACCCCAGGGATCCTGTCCGCCCTTGGGATCCTGACCGCCCCAGGGACCCTGGCTGCCCTTGGGATCCTGTCCGCCCTTGGGATCCTGGCCGCTCCTGGGATCCTGGCTGCCCCGTTCCCAGTGCTGCCATCCCAGCGGCTGGCAGCCCCACCAGCGCGGTGCCGTAGCCGGGCCCGGTGGTGAGGGAGAGCCCGGAGCACGTCGCTGGGGCCACGGGCAGCCCCCGCGCAGTGAAGCGAAGGGTCGGGGGAGAAGCACTGCCTCAGGAGCGGGGTGTGGGGCTCCCCAGGACAGGGTGCCCATTTCCCTGGCAGGGCATGGGGCTCGGCAGCAGGACCCCTGGTAGCTGTGCCCGTGCTCCACGGTTGGCAGTAGAGATGGCACCAGTGACCAGGGTGTGATTCTGGGGGGTTCACAGGCTGGTGGTGTTGGGGACAAGCAAGCAGGGCCATGGGAGGAAGGGGAAGGTTGCGTGTTGCTTCTCTTCGGAGTAGGTACTAGGGTTGTAGAGGAGCTGTGGTAGCCTGGGCTATGTGAGACGCCAGGAGTAACGTGCTCATTCCCTATGCAGTGGCTCGACACGCCTGGCACTCCCCGAATTAGTAGATTGTGCATTAAATGAGCTGGGATCCCAAAATGTGGAATGGGCAGCATGCATCTCTCCAGCTGGGACCCATAAAGCTCAAGCATCAGCTTGAGCTGATGGTGCCAGCAATTTATAGAATCCCAGAATCCCAGACTGGGCTGGGTTGGAACGGGCCCCAAGGGTCACAGAGCTCCAACCCCCCTGTCACAGGCAGGGACACCAACCTCAGGCCTGGAGCTACACAAGGTTGCCCAGGGCCCCATCCAACCTGGCATTGGACACCCCCAGGGATGGGGCACCCACCCCCTCTCTGGGCAGCCCCTTCCAGCCCCTCACCACTCTCTCTGCACAGAACTTCCCCCCAATCTCTCCTCTCCCCCTTCCCTCCTCCAGCTTCACTCCAGCCCCCTTGTCCTGCCAGTCTCTGCCCTTGAACAAGCTGATTCCCCTCCTGTTTCTCTGCTCCCTTCAGGGACTGGCAGGCTGCAATGAGGTCCCCCCACAGCCTTCTCTTCTCCAGGCTGACCCAGCCTTTCTCCATAGGGGAGCTGCTCCAGCCCTCTGAGCATCTCCGTGGCTCCTCTGACCCCTCTCCAACAGCCCCACATCTTCCTTGTCCTGGGGCCAGCTCTGGACACAGGATCCAGCTGGGGCCTCCCAGGGCAGAGCAGAGAGGGACAATCCCCTCCCTGTCCCTGCTGCCACCCCTCTGCTGATGGAGCCCAGGATCCCATCGCCCGTCCCAGCTGTGAGCACACTGCTGGCTCATGGGGAGCTTCTCATCCCCCATGACACCCAAGGCCTTCTCAGCAGGGCTGCTCTCCAGGAGGTCTCATCAACACCTACGTGGAGAACTGTCTCCACAGTACAGAGCATGGCCATTCAGGTGATGCCAGGCACACCTGAAGTGTGTCCTAGCTGCTGCTGGGATGGCATGGGATTCTACTGGGTTGGCACAGGATGCTACTGGGATGGCACAGGATGCAGCACATGATGCTATGGGCTGCTCAGGGAGGGGGCTGAGTCACCTTCCCTGGATGTGTTCAAAAACAGGGTAGATGAGGTGCTCAGGGATCTGGTTTAGCTTAGGATGGGATTGGTTGGACTTGAAGATTTTTTCCAAGCCTGAGATGTGATCCTGTGATTCTGTGAGGCTGTGACGTCAGCTCCTGTATTTCTGTTGGCATTCTGGATGCGGTCAGCATCCCTGCAGAGCTCAAGGCTTCCTTTTCCTACAGGTTTCCTCCTCCTAGATGTTCATAATTGTGTCAATCTCATCCACATCTCTGGAGTCTGGAAATGATGTTTGGGTGTAGCCATGGGTTAAAGACTTAGAGGGAAAGCTAGCCTATCCTGCTGGCTCTTCACAGCATCCTGAGAGTTGTGATGGCACAAAACTGTTGTGGCTGACACACAGGACACTGCGCTGCCATCCAGAGAGACCTGGCCAGGCTGGAGAGCTGGGCAGGGAGAAACCAGATGAAATTCAACAAAAGCAAGTGGAGAGTCTGGCACCTGGGAAGGAATAACTGGAATCAGCACAGGCTGGGGGGGAGCTGCTGGAGAAGAGCTCTGTGGAGAAGGACCTGGGGGTGCTGGTGGGTGACAGGGTGGCCATGAGCCAGCAGTGTGCCCTGGGGCTGAGAGAGACAATGGGATCCTGGGGGCATCAGGAGGAGTGTGGGCAGCAGGTGACAGGAGGGGATCCTCCCCCTCTGCTCTGCCCTGCTCAGGCCCCAGCTGGAGTGTTGTGTCCAGTGCTGGGCTCCCTGGGATCTAAGAGCCAGGGATCTCCTGGAGAGAGTCCAGAGGAGGCTGAGGAGATGCTGAAGGGCCTGAAGCATCTCCCCTGTGAGGAAAGGCTGAGTGAGCTGGGGCTGTTCAGCCTGGAGAAAAGAAGACTGAGGGGGGACCTAATTGGTGTTTATAATTATCTTAAGTGTGGGATGCAGGGGGAATGTCCAGCCCCTTTTCAGTGTCTGTGGGGACAGGACAAGGGGCAATGCCTCAAGTTGGAGCACAGGGAGTTCCCCCTCAACCTGGGGAAGAACTTGTTCCCAGTGAGGGAGCCCTGGGACAGGCTGCCTAGGGGGTGTGGAGTCTCCTTCTCTGGAGAGATTCCAGCCCCATCTGGACACTGACCTGTGTGCCCTGTCCTAGGGACCCTGCTTTGGCAGGGGATGGGAACCCATGGGCTCTGGAGGGCCCTGCCAACCCCTGTGATTCTGTGAAAACGCATGGCAGTGAGTAGGGGAGTGGCCATGGAGCTCACTGCATCCATCCATCCATCCATCCTGGGAAGTCCTTGATCTGCCTGAGGGTGGGGAGGCTCTTCAGAGGGGTTTGAACAGATTGGACCCATGGGCAGAGCTCAGTGGGATGAGGTTTAACAAGGCCAAGGGCAGAGTGCTGCACATGGGACACAACAACCCCCAGCAGTGCTACAAGCTGGGGGAGCCTGTCTGGAGAGCTGTCAGGCAGAGAAGGACCTGGGGGTGTTGGGTGACTGACCATGAGCCAGCATTGTGCTCAGGTGGCCAGGAAGGTCAAGGGCATCCTGGCTTGTGTCAGAGCCAGGGTGGCCAGTAGGTCCGGGGAGGGGATTGTGCCCCTGGGCTGGGCACTGGGCAGGCTGCAGCTCGAGTGCTGGGTCCAGTTCTGGGCTCCTCAGCATCAGAAGGACATGGAGGTGCTGGAGTGAGTCCAGAGAAGGGCAACCAGACTGGGGAAGGGGCTGGAGGGCAAATCCTCTGAGGAGCTGCTGAGGGAGCTGGGGGTGTTGAGCCTGGAGAAGAGGAGGCTGAGGGGAGACCTTCTCCCCATCCACCTCCCCTGCCCTGCCAGGAGGGTGCAGAGAGGTGGGCGAGGGTCTCTTCAGCCAGGGGACAGGAGATGGGAGGAGGGGCAATGGGCTCAAGCTGCCCCAGGGCAGGGTCAGCTCAGCTGGGAGGGCAAATTCTCCCCTGGCAGAGTTGTGGGGCTGTGGCACAGGCTGCCCAGGGAGGGGCTGAGTCCCCAGCCCTGGGGGTGTTTAACAGAGGGGAGATGAGGTGCTCAGGGTTCTGGTTCAGCTTAGGATGGGATTGGTTGGACTTGATGATCTTCAAGGTCTTTTCCAACCCTGTGACTCTGTGATTCTGTGATTCCCTTCCTTGGTACAAGGCATCACATCTGTGGTCCAGGGAGTCTCTCTCTCAGATGTCCTTGGTAAAGGATGAGAAGTTGGTGAGCAGCCACTCTTGGGGCTGTGTCCCCAGTCCTTCTCTGTCGTGGGTATAAAACCCTGAATCACTCATTTTATCAGGCTCCAGTTTAGAAGCAGATGGGATTTCTGCTTCTACATCCTAGCTCGTTTGGAAGGGTGGTTTGCAGCAGTCCTGCTGGGATAGCCAGGAATCTCATCCAGATTTCTCTGCACGTGTAGCAGTGGCCAATTTATCTCCATTTATTCTCCATGCACAGGCTCCATCTGCAATTGGTCCTTCGCCTTTTTGGCCCCAACTCTGAGTGTACAAGCAAAGAGATTTATCACCTCCTGGTCTGTGTCCTGCCAGACTAAGGCTAGCTGAGCAAGTTCTGCTGGTGGGAAGTGGGGGTCTTGCATTTGAGAGGGGCTGGATGCTGTGTGGGGAGGGGATGCTGTCATAGACCTGGCATGTCCCTCTGGTTTGGACATGGGGGAGGGGATGCCTCTTCCCTGGCACACATGGGGCAACCTTCCCCTGGCTGGTCTCTCCTCCCACTCCTCCCAGGGCTCCCCTGGGGCTCTGCATGACATTCAAAGCTTGTGAGGAATGCACAACTCACCCCAAATAACAGAAAACACATAGCAGAGCAGCACAGGCATCTCGGGGCCCCGTGCTGCTCCCATCCCCAACTGGGTGGGCGGTCTGAGGAGAGGGGAGAACATAATGAAAAGCATTTGCTGCTGCAGCTATCTATAGTCTTTTGTGTTTGGGAGCAGGCAAGGGAGAGGTGTGGCCCTGCCTGCTTGACCTCAGAGCTGACGTCAGAGAACCCCAAATGAATAACAGGGAGCGCAGCAGAGGGAGCGGCGCGGCCAAGGCGACCCAGCATGGAAGGGGAGACACCAGCACTGCTGAACCAGAGGAGAGATGGAATGGGAGGTATTTCCCAGAGAAGGGTTCTCTGGCAGTTGGGTGACTGACCATGAGCCAGCAGTGTGGCCAGGGGGCCAGGAAGGCCAAGGGCATCCTGGCTTGTGTCAGAGCCAGAGTGGCCAGTAGGCCTGGGGAGGGGATTGTGCCACTGGACTGGGCACTGGGGAGGCTGCAGCTCGAGTGCTGGGTCCAGTTCTGGGCTCGTCACCATCAGAAGGACATGGAGGTGCTGGAGCGAGTGCAGAGAAGGGCAACCAGGCTGGGGAAGGGGCTGGAGGGCAAATCCTCTGAGGAGCAGCTGAGGGAGCTGGGGGTGTTGAGCCTGGAGAAGAGGAGGCTGAGGGGAGACCTTCTCCCCATCCACCTCCCCTGCCCTGCCAGGAGGGTGCAGAGAGGTGGGCGAGGGTCTCTTCAGCCAGGGGACAGGAGATGGGACAAGGGGCAATGGGCTCAAGCTGCCCCAGGGCAGGGTCAGCTCAGCTGGGAGGGCAAAGTTCTTCCCTGGCAGAGCTGTGGGGCTGTGGCACAGGCTGCCCAGGGAGGGGGCTGAGTCCCCAGCCCTGGGGGTGTTTAACAGGGGAGATGGGGGGCTCAGGGGTATGGGTCAGCACAGGACAGGGACGGTTGGACTCCGTGAGATTAAAGGGCTTTCCCAACCTTGTGACTCTGTGATTCTGTATCCTCAGTCCCCAGGCTCTGGCTTCAATTCAAGGTGGGCCCAAGGTGTTCGGCTTTCTCTGAGCTGACTCAGCAATGCAACATCTGTGCTTCTGATCTGCTGCAAGCACCTTCCCTCACCTGTTCTGCTGCCATGACCACTTTGATGCACGCTGAGGATTATCAGCTACAGCACAGTCCTTGTATCACCTGGGCTCCATCAGCAGAGGGGTGGCAGCAGGGACAGGGAGGGGATTGTCCCTCTCTGCTCTGCCCTGGGAGGCCCCAGCTGAGTCCTGTGTCCAGAGCTGGGGCCCAACACAAGGAAGATGTGGGGCTGTTGGAGAGGGGTCAGAGGAGCCACGGAGATGCTCAGAGGGCTGGAGCAGCTCCCCTCTGGAGAGAGGCTGAGGGAGCTGGGCTGCTTCAGCGTGGAGAAGAGAAGGCTGTGGGGGGACCTCATTGCAGCCTGCCAGTGCCTGAAGGGAGCAGAGGAACAGGAGGGTAATGGGCTTGTTCAAGGGCAGAGACTGGCAGGACAAGGGGGATGGAGTGAAGCTGGAGGAGGGAAGGGTGAGAGGAGAGACTGGGGGGAAGTTCTGTGCAGAGAGAGTGGTGAGGGGCTGGAACAGGCTGCCCAGAGAGGGGGTGGGTGCCCCATCGCGTCTGGGGGTGTTCAAGGCCAGGTTGGATGGGGCCCTGGGCAACCTTGTGTAGCTCCAGGCCTGAGGTTGGTGTCCCTGCCTGTGTCAGGGGGTTGGAGCTCTGTGACCCTTGGGGTCCCTCCCAACCCAGACCAGGCTGGGATTCCATGATTCTGTGATTCACAAAATACAGCTATGACATCAAAGAGACTGTGTTTAACCAAGCAAGATACTGTCACAGCATCATAGAAATGAGTTTGGGTTGGAAGGGACCTTTAAAGATCCTCTATTCCACTCCCCTTGCCATGGTCAGGGACACTTTCAACTACATCAGGTTGCTTAAAACCCTGTCCAAGCTGGCCTTGAACCTACCTCCATGAGGTACTTAGGGGTATGGTTTATTTTAGGATGGGAATGTTTGGACTTGATGATCTTAAAAGGTCTTTTCCAACCTTGTGATTCTGTGATTTTGAACATCATCACAGGAATCAGCTTCCTAGACATTGATAAGAATGTAAACATCTCAAAGCCAGAAATCCATCGTTGTTGAGGAAGACAGTGGGATTTTCCCCTTCTTTGGTGTCCGGTGGAATCTCTTCTCCTTCAGAAAGTGTGATGGAAATGAAGTTTAGAAGATATCCTTAGGTATTTATGACAGTGATGTTGGAAGCGGAGAGAAGAAACAATTACCCCGTGACTTGTCTCAGAAGGTAGGAAGGGCAGGAAGCAGTTGTGAGGACTTGTAAAACACAACAGAAGTGGTTTGTGTTATTGCCTTGTAGAGACTGTGCAGTAGAGAAGGGGGAGCTGAGGTAAGGACACAGCTGAAATACTGTCCTGGAGAGATAACATGTGCCTATAATGGGCTTGATTTGCCCAATCAACAAGGAGTGTGAAAAGAACCAGCTGAGGAGATGTAGGGACAAGGAAGGTTGAGGTGGGGCTTTGGTTTTGTTTTGCAGAGGTCTTGGACCAAAGGCTCTTGGGAAGTTACCAGAGCACTGGTGTTGATAGAGTGAAGGTGACATGTCTTGTGACACTGATGGATGATTAACACAGGATCAGCCCCAGCAGAACAGGGGAAGGGTTGACCACACATTCTAAGAGGGAGTGATGATTGCCCTTATCTCCACAGCCAACAACCATTTCTGAGCAAGATCATCATGTGTCTGTTTGAATGCCACCAGTGGAGATATGTTGATCTTAGGAGGTTTGCTTCCCTGTTTTAGTCCTAAATCTCCTTCTTAATCATTCAGAACTTCATTACTGTGTTCTCCATTCCACACTGAAGGACAAGAGCCTGACTTCAGGTGCTGCTATGAAAAACTACCAGAGCTTACAGAAAAATGTCTCCAGGTCTTCTTGCAAGAGGATGTTCATAAACTTCATACCAAGTGACAGCCACCCCCACTCTGCCTCTCATCTGCTTTGCAGGAGGCACTCTGCATCTCCTGATCCACCACGGAGTTCCTGCAGCTGCTGCTTTCCCCATCCTAAGTAACACATTACACAGACTCACCAGGCTGGAAAAGCCCTTTAAGCTCATCGAGTCCAACCATCCCTGTCCTGTGCTGACCCAGAGCCCTGAGCCCCTCATCTCCCCTCTGTTAAACATCCCCAGGGCTGGGGACTCAGCCCCCTCCCTGGGCAGCCTGTGATTCTATGATTCCACCTGTCTTGCTGGTGCTAACTCTCCATCTCATGACCCTTATCTGTTAACATTCACATTATCTTTGCTAGATCCTGTTCCTGCCCTGCTTTTGCTTCCCCATTGTCACTGTAAATCTAAGTCTTGAATCCTTATTGGCAGAGCTGCTACTTCCTTCCCTCCTCCTCCTTAGTCTGATTAACATTTCCTTCCACCTCTTCTGCCTGCTCACCGGGTCATCTGGCTGGTTGTAACATCCCCTTCCCTTCTGCTGGTCCTGAAGTGCCCTCACACATCTCTCCTTGGCATCTTCATCACCTCCCTGTCTGTGTCCTGAAGCCTTCAGAGACTTCAATGCCTTCATTTGACACTACTCAAGGTCTCAACTCCTCAGGGATGCTGTTGTTTCAGTCAGGTCAGGCTGTGGGAGAGCACTGCTGCTTTTCCATCGCTGCCTCTTCCCCTATCCAGCTTCCTCCTCTCTTTTCCTCACCAGAATGCTGCTGTGTTCAGCTTTTCTCTCCAGCTCTCACCAGGACCACCTGCCAGCCTTTCTCTCTCCTCTCAGCTTCTGGTTCACCCTCTTCTTCTGCTGACAGTCACAGAATCACAGAATCACGGGGTTGGAAAGACCTTGGAAGATCATCAAGTCCAACCATTCTCATCCTGAGCTAAGCCAGATCCCTGAGCACCTCATCTACCCTTTTATAAACACATCCAGGGAAGGTGACTCAACCCTCTCCCTGGGCAAAACCACATCCCTGGGCAAGGGATGTGGCTTCACTCAAGCTTCTTCACTAATGCTCCTCGTGCTCTGTTCTCCTCTACCCTTGATCCATTTCCCCTTCCATTAGATGCTCAACCCTGAAAGTCCTCAGCCCTTACCCACTCCTGGGATCTCCTGCACTGGTATTATCAAACTCCCATAACTACATGAATTCTGCCACTTCCCTGCCTTTCCCCCTGCTCTCACTGTGCCTGGTTTAAAATGGGAAGGCTCAAGGTATTAGACACTCCCTTGTCCTCACTTTTAGGTTCCTTTAGCCTGTTTCTGCTCGTTCCTCGAAGTCCTCCTCCTGCTTTCACTTCCCTCTTTGTAAGAGCTCTCTGCTTCCTCCCACAGGAAAGGAACATGAAACCACCTCTTCTTTCTCTCTTGCCTTGCTTTCTCTCCCCTCCTCTGTCTTCTCCCCATCACAAACACAGAAAGCTCTTGCCTATTTTTTTCCTGTGGTTGTGATCCCAGTTAACACACCATGAGGATTTCAAGTGCAGCATTCCAAGGAATCATTTGCTCTAGGAGGGGGATGGGGAATGGGGGTTGAGGTTAGTTGTTCATACTATCTCTGTACTCCTCCTCACACTCTGCCTCTGTTCCAGCATAGGGTCCCTCCTGTGTGAGTCTCTTCCATGGGGTACAGACCTTCAGGCCCAGTCTGCTCCAGCGTGGTCCCTCATGGAGTCCCAAGTCCCCCCAGCAAGCCTGCTCTGGTGGGAGCCCTTCTCTCCACGGGCTGCAGGTCCTACCAGGAGCTTGGTCCAGCACGGGTGTCCCGCCAGGTCACAGCATCCTTCAGGTGCCTCCACCTGCTCCATCATGGGGTCCTTCAAAGGCTACAGGGGAATCTCTGCTACCCATCATGTTCCATGGGCTGGAGGGGAACAGCCTGCCTCACCAGAGTCTTCTCCAGGGGCTGCAGGGATTTCTCAGCTCTGGCACCTGGAGCACCCTCCTTCTGCCCTGACCTGGGTGTCTGAAGAGTTGTTCCTTTCACACACTCTCACTCTTCTTTCTGGCTGCAAATGTTCAGGGTTTGGTGTTTTTCCAAATATATATTTTCTAATATATATATTTTCAAATAATATCTTTTCAAATATATTATCTCAGCTTCTCACAGAAGCCCCAGAGCACCCCCACCCCTACCAAAGCCTTGTCATGCAACCCCAATACACAGCCCCTTCCTCAGCTTTCACAGAATCCCAGAATCACAGGGGTTGGCAGGGCCCCCCAGAGCCCATGGGGTCCAACCCCCCTGCCAAAGCAGGGTCCCTAGGACAGGGCACACAGGTCGGTGTCCAGATGGGGCTGGAATCTCTCCAGAGAAGGAGACTCCACACCCCCTGGGCAGCCTGTCCCAGGGCACCCTCACCCTCACTGGGTTCTTCCCCACATTGGGGGGGAACTCCCTGTGCTCTCACTTGAGCCCATGGCCCCTTGTCCTGTCCCACAGACACTGAGAAGGGGCTGCCCATGTCCCCCTGGGTCCCACCCTTCAGCTATTGATCCCCATTGATCAGATCCCCTCTCAGTCTCTTCTCTCCAGGCTGAACAGTCCCAGCTCACTCAGCCTTTCCTCACAGGGGAGATGCTCCAGGCCCTCCATCATCTCCTCAGCCTCCTCTGGACTCTCTCCAGGAGATCCCTGGCTGTTTGATCCCAGGGAGCCCAGCACTGGACACAACACTCCAGGTGGGGCCTGACCAGGGCAGAGCAGAGATTGTTTCCCTCTAGAAACAATCAAATACCCCCAGGTCCTGCTCAAGCTGTGGGGCCCAGAGCTGCACACAGGACTCAAGGTGTTGAAAACAGCAGGAGAATCCCACCTCTTGGTTCTTCTGTACTTGATGCACCTGAGGATGCAGTTTGCCCTCTCAGCTGCCAGGCCACACTGCCTCCCGACCCTGCTGCCCACCAGCACCCTCGGGCCACATTTTGCAGGACACTCCAGCCACCCCTCTCCTGATTTATCCTTGTGTCAGGTGTTCCTCCACCCCAGGGGCAGAATCTAGTCCTTGCTTCTGTTACATATCACACCACTGATGATCCCCAAATGCTCTGATCTATCCAGATCCCTCTGCAAGGTCTCGTGTCCCCCACCCAACAGAGATCTCACAGCTCTGGAAAGGGAAGCAGCTTGTGAGGAACTGACCCAAAACCACCATTCCCCATTCCCTGCCCCTTCCCATGCCATGATGGGGGAAGAAGGGAATTAAATCCTGACTAGAGTGAAGTCTGCTAAGAAGGGAGGGGTGAGGGGAAGGTGCTTTAAGACCTGGCGACACTTCTCATTACCCAACTCTAGTTCACTGGGTGTAGCTGTAGTGTAATAAATGAGTTTTCTTTCCTTTATTCTCTGTTGAGTCTGTTTTGCCTGTGACACTAACTGCAGAGTGATCCCTCTCTGTCCTTATCTCAAATCCTGAGCCCCTCAATATCTATTTTCTCCTCTTTCTGGCTGAAAAGGGGAGTGACAGAGCGGCTCTGGTTGGCATCTGGCCTCCAGCCAGGCCTAAATCACCACAGGAGACAACAGCAACCTCCCAGTTTAGTATCATCCTCACACTTGCTAATGGTGGATTTAACTCCTGCATCCAGATCATTGATAAACATGGAACCAGCCCTAGTATTGAACCCTGAGGAAAACCACCGGTGACTCGTGTCCAGCCAGATGCAGCCTCATCTACCACAAACCCTTTGAGCAGAGTATAATGGGATGTGATGAGAGGTGAAGCTGTCAGGCAGAGAAGGACCTAGGGGTGTCGGGTGACTGACCATGAGCCAGCAGAGTGCCCAGGGGACCAGGAAGGCCAAGGGCATCCTGGCTTGTGTCAGCCCCAGCGTGGCCAGTAGGTCTGGGGAGGGGATTGTGCCCCTGGACTGGGCACTGGGGAGGCTGCAGCTCGAGTGCTGGGTCCAGTTCTGGGCTCCTCAGCATCAGAAGGACATGGAGGTGCTGGAGCCAGTCCAGAGAAGGGCAACCAGGCTGGGGAAGGGGCTGGAGGGCAAATCCTCTGAGGAGCAGCTGAGGGAGCTGGGGGTGTTGAGCCTGGAGAAGAGGAGGCTGAGGGGAGACCTTCTCCCCATGCACCTCCCCTGCCCTGCCAGGAGGGTGCAGAGAGGTGGGCGAGGGTCTCTTCAGCCAGGGGACAGGAGCTGGGACAAGGGGCAATGGGCTCAAGCTGCCCCAGGGCAGGGTCAGCTCAGCTGGGAGGGGAAAGTTCTTCCCTGGCAGAGTTGTGGGGCTGTGGCACAGGGGCCTGGAACAAGGGCCTGGAACATTCCCCTCCTGTTCCTGGGGTCCCTTCAGGGACTGGCAGGCTGCAATGAGGTCCCCCCACAGCCTTCTCTTCTCCAGGCTTGAAACAGCCCAGCTCCCTCAGCCTCTCTCCATAGGGGAGCTGCTCCAGCCCCTTGAGCATCTCCGTGGCTCCTCTGACCCCTCTCCAACAGCCCCACATCTTCCTTGTGTTGGGCCCCAGCTCTGGACACAGGATCCAGCTGGGGCCTCCCAGGGCAGAGCAGAGAGGGACAATCCCCTCCCTGTCCCTGCTGCCACCCCTCTGCTGATGGAGCCCAGGATCCCATCGCCCTTCCCAGCAGTGAGCACACAAATGGCTCATGGGGAGCTTCTCACCCCCCATGACACCCAGGTCCTTCTCAGCAGGGCTGCTCTCCAGGAGGTCTCATCAACACCTACGTGGAGAACTGTCTCCACAGTACAGAGCATGGCCATTCAGGTGATGCCAGGCACACCTGAAGTGTGTCCTAGCTGCTGCTGGGATGGCATGGGATGCTACTGGGATGGCACAGGATGCTACTGGGATGGCACAGGATGCAGCACATGATGCTATGGGCTGCTCAGGGAGGGGGCTGAGTCACCTTCCCTGGATGTGTTCAAAAAAAGGGTAGATGAGGTACTTAGGGATATAGTTTGGACTTGATGATCTTAAAAGGTCTTTTCCAACCCTGTGACTCTGTGAAGAGAGGTGGCAGGGTAGTCACTGACCTCTTACAGTGTCGGCCAGAAAGCAGTTGGCTGCAATCTGGGTGGGCCTCTGCAAGGAGGCTGTTGGCTCCCCAACAGAAGGCAAGGGGTGAGTTCAAATTCTAATTTGGATTTATGATAATGATGATAATGATGCTCCTCACTCCACAATGCTTCACTCCACCGCTCTCCACATTTTCATTAAGAAGCAGTACATACCTCTAAAGATACGTTAAAGACATTGAGATGCCCCAGAGAGAAAGTTTGACAGAAGGAATATTTGAAGCTCAGTGTTGGTTCAGTATTTTGGGTGATTAAAGATGCCATTGCTGGTGAAGTTTGCAGGTGACACCAACTCCATCTGAACAATAAAGAGGGAAGAAGCAATGAAGCAATGATAGTCTGGATCCTCTCAAAACAAGGTTGCTCTTCACAGAGCCAAGTGCAAGGCATTTCCATGGTTATGGAAGGAAGGAAGGGTTAAATTAGATATTGGGGGAAAGTTCTTTGCAGAGAGAGTGTTGAGAGGCTGGAAGGGGCTGCCCAGAGAGGGGGTGGGTGCCCCATCCATCCCTGGGGGTGTTCAAGGCCAGGTTGGATGGGGCCCTGGGCAACCTTGTGTAGCTCCAGGCCTGAGGTTGGTGTCCCTGCCTGTGGCAGGGGGTTGGAGCTCTGTGGCCCTTGGGGTCCCTTCCAACCCAGACCAGCCCAGTCTGGGATTCTGTGATCTTATCATATAAATGTCTAACGGTAGAGATGAAGGAAGAAGGGAAGCGGCTGAGTCACCATCCCTGGTGGCACTTGAAAGACACGTGGATGTGGTGCTTGAGGAGGTGGTTTAGTGGGGGCCTTGGCTGTGCTGGGTTGTCAGTTGGACTGAATGATCTTTAAAATAAGGGTAGATAATGGCAGGACAAGGGGGCTGGAGTGAAGCTGGAGGAGGGAAGGGGGAGAGGAGAGATCGGGGGGAAGTTCTGTGCAGAGAGAGTGGTGAGGGGCTGGAAGGGGCTGCCCAGAGAGGGGGTGGGTGCCCCGTGTCTGGGGGTGTTCAAGGCCAGGTTGGATGGGGCCCTGGGCAACCTTGTGTAGCTCCAGGCCTGAGGTTGGTGTCCCTGCCTGTGTCAGGGGGTTGGAGCTCTGTGACCCTTGGGGTCCCTCCCGGCCCAGCCCAGGCTGGGATTCTCTGTGCCTCAGAGCAGCTGGGGCCGCGGGCCGCGGCCTGGCCGGTGTTTGGGGGTCAGGAGGGGGTCTCGTTACATCAGCGCGGGCGCTGCCTCCGGGGCGGCCGCGAGGTGGCGCTGTGCCGCCCCGCCCCGTCCGTCTGTCCGTCCGTCCGACCCGGCTCCGCGGGCTGCCATGTCTCCCCCCCACCCAGCACCACCCCGAGGGCGGCGGGTGCTGCTGCTGCCCCCAGCCCCGACGTGCGGGGCTGTTTGCGGGGCATCCTCCCGCTACCCCGCGGCGGGGCGGCTGTGGGGGAAACAGCTCGTGTGTCAGAGGCCAAGAGATGGGCCGGCAGCCTGCTTATCACCCTCTATCCCTGAGGAAACCACCGGGCCCGGCATCAGGACCTGACCCCCTCCCCCCCCGCGTCCCGCCACAGAGCGGGACTCGAACTCGCGATCACGAGACAGAGAGGGGCTCGTACCCGGGACCCTCCACCCCGCGACATTGCGGGGCTCGAACCGCAATCCCAGGACCCCGGGACAGAGCGCGACTCGAACCCGCGACCCCTCCATGGAGCGGGGCTCGAACCCGTGGCCCCGAGACCCAGCGGGCTCGAACCCGCGGCCACGCGAGATACCGGGACTCGAACCCACGCCACCTCGACAGAGCGGGGCTCGAACCCGGGACTCCGCGACCCCGCGACAGAGCGGGACTCGAACCCGAGTCCACACGATCCTTGACAAAGCGGGACTCGAACCCACGACCCCCAGACCCCGCGACAGCGGGGGATTCGAACCCGGGTCCTTGGGGGAGGAGAGCTCCCAGCTCCCTCCTGCCAGGCAGAGGATCCCGCTGGATTCCCCATGGCAGCACCATGTGGGTGAGACTTGGACTCCACTGATCTCAGAGCTTTTCCTTCCTGGACAAACATTTTCCACTCTGAAATAATCCCCTGGAGATTTATAGGAGGATCCTGGGAAGGGGCACCGGGGTGCCTGGGATGGGATGGGGATGGTTTGGGGTGGGATGGGGATGGGATGGGGATGGGATGGGGATGGGATGGGATGGGATGGGATGGGGATGGTTTGGGGTGGGATGGGATGGGGATGAGATGGGATGGGATGGGATGAGATGGGGATGGGATGGGATGGGATGGGGATGGGATGGGGATGAGATAGGATGGGATGGGGATGGTTTGGGATGGGATGGGATGGGGATGGTTTGGGATGGGGTGGGATGGGATGGGATGGGATGGGATGGGATGGGATGAGATGGGGATGGGATGGGATGTGGATGGGATGGGGTGGGATGGGATGGGGATGGGGATGAGATAGGATGGGATGGGATGGGATGGGGATGGGGATGGGATGGGGATGGGATGGGGATGGTTTGGGATGGGATGGGATGGGGATGGTTTGGGATGGGGTGGGATGGGGATGGTTTGGGATGGGATGGGGATGGGATGAGATGGGGATGGGATGGGATGGGATGGGATGGGATGGGATGGGATGGGATGGGATGGGATGGGGATGGGGATGGGATAGGATAGGATGGGATGGGATGGAGATGGGAATGGGATGGGGATGGGGATGGGGATGGGGCTGGGCTGGGCTGGGCGACTCCCTTTTGCAGGGCTCCTGGCGTGGGGCTGGTGGTGCCTGTGGTGGGAACTCTGTTGATCAAAGGCACATGCCCACCTCAGATGAAACTGATCCGGATTCCCACCCCCACAGCTCCCCACCCCCCACCCAGCCCCTGCCTCTGCAATCACCATCCCCAGGATTTCGGAAACCACCTCCCCAGCTCACTTCCTCCCAGCTGATTGCCAGGGGAACAGAAGGAGGTTTGTTTGCTACCAGGGGGAGGAGGAGGAGGAAGCCCAGACCTGAACAAGCAGCTTTTGGAGAGGCACCTACGGGACCAGCGTGTGCTCCAGGGGGGCTGCTGCCAAATGAGGTCACCCCTTGCTGCAGGGAAGAGGATGAGGAGATTCCAGGAGAGGAGGGTGGAAGGAGCCAGGGCAGGAAGTAGAGCAGTCAGTAGCTGAGCTCAGTGAACTCCCCTCTCTGGAAATGTTGATTCCAGTTTGGGCCTTGGCTCAGGAGCTGAAAGGAATTAGGCTGTTTCCTCCTCATGTTCCCTGTTCTCATCATAAAAACCATCCCAGGGTTCAGGCAGCCCTCTGGGAAGGTTGAATGGGGCAGGACAGGCACGGATTCAGAGGGCAATGCAGGTGCTAGGGTAGGGGGACACTGCCTGTGGCTTTTGGGGACCACAAAGGCTCCCTTTTCCAACCCCAAAGCTCCCTGAGCCAGCACATCTCCTCAGCAGGATCAGGGAATCACAAAATCACAGAATAAAGGGTGGGAGGGGACCTCGAGGATCCCCTGGTTCAACCTTTCCTGGAGGGAAGGGGAAGGGGAAGAGGAAGGGGAATGGGCTTGTTCAAGGGCAGAGACTGGCAGGACAAGGGGGATGGAGTGAAGCTGGAGGAGGGAAGGGGGAGAGGAGAGATTGGGGGGAAGTTCTGTGCAGAGAGAGTGGTGAGGGGCTGGAAGGGGCTGCCCAGAGAGGGGGTGGGTGCCCCATCCCTGGGGGTGTTCCAGGCCAGGTTGGATGGGGCCCTGGGCAACCTTGTGTAGCTCCAGGCCTGAGGTTGGTGGCCCTGCCTGTGGCAGGGGGTTGGAGCTCTGTGACCCTTGGGGTCCCTCCCAGCCCAGCCCAGTCTGGGTTTCTGTGATTCTCTGACCAAAAGCACAGTCTAGACAAGCTGAACAGCCAAACACAGACAACTCTGGCTGCAGGGAACTTGTTATGCCTTTTTCTTAATTACTGCAGTGATTAATTCCTCCTCCCATTTAACTGTTGCTATTTAGTTTGTGTAATTACAGTTTGACCCCCTTGCCCCTGTGCTGCCTGCCTCTGCTCAGCTGAAACATCATCCTCAATGTCTTTCCTACAGATCCTAGGAAATCACCTGGTTTTTTTTAATCTTTCTGAAGGTCTCAGCGTGGAAACCTTTAATTAGAACTAAAAATTAAAGTAGTCAGGGCCTGGCACAGGCTGCCCAGGGAGGGGGCTGAGTCCCCAGCCCTGGGGGTGTTTAACAGAGGGGAGATGAGGTGCTCAGGGGTCTGGGGCAGCACAGGACAGGGACGGTTGCACTGGATGGTCTCAAAGGGTGATCCAACCTGGTTGTGTAAGAGGGATAACACTCATGGGATGCATGAAGAGACATTTCCAGCTCTACTGTGTTGTGATAAGGCCCCCAGACCCAGCACTGTGTCCTATCTCGGCCCATCTACACTTCAGAGGATGTAGACAAAGCTGAGAAAGCCCAAAGGGTGTGAGTAGAGCTTGAGAAAGCACAGTATCACAGGACCACAGAGCTGGAGGGGGTGGCAGGGCCCCCCAGAGCCCATGGGTTCCAGCCCCCTGCCAAAGCAGGGTCCCTAGGACAGGGCACACAGGGCGGTGTCCAGATGGGGCTGGAATCTCTCCAGAGAAGGAGACTCCACACCCCCTGGGCAGCCTGTCCCAGGGCTCCCTCACCCTCACTGGGAAGAAGTTCTTCCCCAAGTTGGTGTGGAACTCCCTGTGCTCCAACTTGAGCCCATCGCCCCTTGTCCTGTCCCCACAGACACTGAGAAGAGGCTGCCCATGTCCCCTGTGTCCCACCCTTCAGCTATTGATCCCCAGTGATCAGATCCCCTCTCAGGCTCTTCTCTCCAGACTGAACAGCCCCAGCTCTCTCAGCCTTTCCTCCCAGGGAAGATGCTCCAGGCCCTTCATCCTCTCCTCAGCCTCCTCTGGACTCTCTCCAGGAGATCCCTGTCCCTTTGATCCCAGGGAGCCCAGCACTGGACACAGCACTCCAGGTGGGACCTGCACCTTGTCTGCTCTGCATGACCCTGATCCTGTGTGCATCCCCACACAGACCAGCCCTGCTGTGTTCCCACCCTCATCCACAGCAGGGGGGGAGGGCTCTGGCAGTTCAGCACCTTCCTGCTTGGTGGCATCTTGCTCCTGAAGAAGGAGAAGAGGAATCTGGCTAGTATCCCAGCCGGACTAACATCACCCAGAGTCTCCAGCTCTTGCAAAGCTGGAGCCTGGCTCCCAAGTCCCAAACAGGAAATCCTTCTAGGATGTGCTTCAGCTCTGATTCCCGGATGCCCACAGCAAGTCAAGGCTTCCTGCCCTCAGAATAGATGTTAAAAATAAAAGGGAGGCAGGCACCTGCTCAAAACATCCATGGCTGGGGCTGGAGGGGGAGGAGGGAAGCCAGGTCACGTCTCTCCCTGACACAGGAGCAAGTGTTTCCAGGGGAGATCCTGGAAGTGTTATGCCCCATCCCTGGGGGTGCTCAAGGCAGCCTTCATCCTGGCAGGGGAGGTGTGTTTATTCTGGTGGCTGTCCCTGTTGCAGCCTGAGGGAGGGCAGAGCTTGGCTCCATCACTCGGCCTCTTTCTCAGCCTCCTTGGTTCTCCTCAACCTTTTTCCTTCCCCTCACAGCTCTGCCACAGGTGTCCCCAGCACAGGGGTCTGCTCTGTGTAGGATGCCCCAGCAGCATGCTGTGTGGGGTGCAGGGAGACACATCACAGGGGCTGGAAGGGGCTGCCCAGAGAGGGGGGGGTTGGAGCTCTGTGAGCCTTGGGGTCCCTTCCAACCCAGACCATTCTATGACTCTATATGCCTCTGCCATTTGGAATGCTCTTGAAACGCAGAGTTAGAAGATCATTTCACCTTGGAGAGGTGGTATCTCCGAGTTGAGACTCTATTTTCACAGCCTGGTCAGAAGGAAATGCTGCTGGTGCACTGGGGATGGATGTCACCTCAAGGGAGAGCACTGAACTTCATGGTGGAAGAGTTTTTCTGTGCCTCCTGCTTGTTCAGGTGGACACAAAGCTCCTGTGACATCAAATTCTTGCAACAGACCTAATTCTGCACCACAGGGTCTGTTCAGGAGCAACCTGGAGCCCAGGTCCTTTCCCTGGGCTGTGTGAGATGGATGGGTTTAGGGTAGAGCAAGTAGAGTTGATGGCTTCTGTTCACTTATGGGGATGTTTACAATGCTGGGTATTTGGTGAAGCTGTGGCACTGCTGGAAGCTGCTGGATTGAGCCTGTTTATACTACGTCATACTTAAGTAAGGATGCCCAGCAATCACCTCCCCTTCCTTCCCATTCTTCTCATGGCAGCCTGGTAAGGTATTCCCACAGGCTGTTTTCCAGGGCTCTGGAAATCCAGCACAGTCCTAAATGCCCTGAACACTTGATCTTCAACCTGCAGCACAAAGTCACAGAATCACAGGGGTTGGAAGGGACCCCAAGAGATCACCGGGTCCAACCAACGTCAAGAGGCTTTGTGAGTACTGAGGGTGTCCTGGTTTGTCCTGGCTGTGAGCTGAAGCACCCACACAGCCCCTTGCTCCCTCTCCCCTCTGGGTGGGATGGGTCAGGGTCAGGATTGAATTGGAAATCTAAAAACCCAAAGTAAAACTCACGGGTTGAGATAAATATAATTAATAAATATGATAAATAAATCTGATTCTATGATTAAGATGGTTTCATAGGACAGGAAAGAAAAATAAGAGGAGGAGGAGGAAGATGAAGGAGATGATTGATTAACTAGTTAATCACAGGCTGCCCAGAGAGGGGGTGGGTGCCCCGTGTCTGGGGGTGTCCAAGGACAGGTTAGATGGGGCCCTGGGCAACCCTGTGTAGCTCCAGGCCTGAGGTTGGTGTCCCTGCCTGTGGCAGGGGGTTGGAGCTCTGTGACCCCTGGGGTCCCTCCCAGCCCAGCCCAGTCTGGGATTCTATGATTAAGAGCACAATTTCTCACCACCCAAAGTCAATGCTCTGCAAGATCCCAGCCCACCCCCCAGTTTTATACAGAACATGATGTTGTGTGGTATGGAATATCCCTCCAGCCAGGGGTATGGAATGGAATATCCCTCCAATCACCTGTCTGTCCGTGTCCCCTCCCAGCTCCATGGGTGCCCCCCACCTTCCCATCGGCATGGCAGTGTGAGAACCTGAAAAGTCCTTGACTTGGATCATTTGGCCATTTCCCCTCCCAGCTGAGCTGACCCTGCCCTGGGGCAGCTTGAGCCCATTGCCCCTTGTCCCATCTCCTGTCCCCTGGATGAAGAGACCCTCGCCCACCTCTCTGCACCCTCCTGGCAGGGCAGGGGAGGTGGATGGGGAGAAGGTCTCCCCTCAGCCTCCTCTTCTCCAGGCTCAACACCCCCATCCCTCAGCTGCTCCTCAGAGGATTTGCCCTCCAGCCCCTTCCCCAGCCTGGTTGCCCTTCTCTGGACTCGCTCCAGCACCTCCATGTCCTTCTGATGCTGAGGAGCCCAGAACTGGACCCACTGATGCTGCTACGACCTGCCCTGTCCAAAGCAGAGAACAGTTTGAGTGGCTGAGGATGGAGCAGCTGCTGTAGAGAGTCCTGTGGACAGTCACTTCCCAGAGTCTTGGTTTGTCTCCCAGTACAGACTGGGGGGCCCGATCCCGAGGCACTGAGCACCTTCCAGCCTGATGTGAGCTGAGGTGCTGTCAGGTCTCAGGTCCTCGTGCTCCGGGTCTGTGCACAGGATAGCCCTGCGGTAGGTAGCAGAGAACGGGCTGTGCCTCTGAGATCGCGTCCCCACATGCCCCCAGTGTCCCCCACAGCCCCCTTCCATCTCCTGCCCAGCCCCCTCGCCCTGTCCCATCCCACCTTTCCCTGCCTCCTGCCCTCCCCATCCCACTTCCCCGAGCTCCCGGTGCCCGCTGCTCCCTCCCCATCCCTCTTCGCCCCAACCGCGGCCATTCCCCCCCCGTCCTCCGTGCCGACCTTCCCCCCGACACTCCCCCCCGGCCCCTCCGGACCCGCTGCCCCATCCCAGCCCCCCGGACCCCCCTGCCCAACGCCGCTCCGGGGCCGCGCTCCGCCGGCGCGCTCCGGTGGCGGGGCGGGGATGGGGGCGGTGGGGGGAGCGGGGGGCTGAGGGAGGGCGGCGCTGGGTCGGGTTTCAGCAGGAGCCTCCGCGCCCAGCCAGCGCCGACCCGCCGCCTGCCGCCGAGCGCTCCGCGGGGCCGCCGCGGCACCGGGGGCGAGGCGGACACGCGCGGAAACACCGGGGCGGACGCGGTGCCGGGGGCACCGGAGCGCCGGGGGCACCCGGGGCGGCCAGGGGTAGGGAAAGAGACCGCGGACACCGGAGCACCGGGGGTGCCGGAGCACCGGGGGTATCGCAGCGGCTGCGGGACGCCTTGGCGGGGCCGGGTCGTGCGGGATGCGATCGCCGCGGGACGCTCGGTGTAAGTACCAGCGCTGGGGACCGACCGGCTCCCGCTGCCCCGCTGCGCCCCTCGCCCGGTGCTCCGAGCGTCGGCATCGCCGCACGGCGGGACCGGCACCGGGACCGGCACCGAACCGGCACCGGGACCGGGCGCTTTGTTCTGCCTCCGCCGCGCAGACAATGGGGATGAGGAGGGGGGGGGTGGGAGGGAATTGGGGGGGGCGGGGGGGGCGGCGCGCCTGCGGCGGCGCAGCACCGCGGATCGGCGGCCGGACCGGCCTCGCCCGTGCCGCGCCGGCAGCGCGGCGGGTGCGGGACGGGGCGGTGCGGGATGCGGGGCCGCCGCCGAGGGTGCTGATGCGGGGGCAGAGCCGCTGCGGGGCGGTCGCGGCAGAGGAGCCGCGGAGGCGCCGGGCGGGGGGTTACGAGGCCGGGCGGAGCCGGGACGGGGGGGGTCTGGCAGAGCTCCGGCACGGAGGGTGCCCTGTGCGGGATGCCCCGGGGCTGGGGCTGTGCGTGGGGCTGAGGAGCACCCGCAGGCGGTGAGCCAGGAGCCCGAAGTCCCAGGGGTCGGGCAGTGCGGGAGGGAGACCCCCGATATCCTGGGGGCACCGGGGGGAGGGGGCGCAGGGAGGCCCCTGCAGCACCTCTGGATGGGTGTGCGGTGCGGCAGGGGCCATGTCGGCGCTGGGGTAGGTGTGGGAAGGGGCTGTGGGAACTGGTGAGCGTGCGAGGGGGTTTTCCTGGAGCTTCCTTTGTGGGAGAAGTGTTTTCAGAGAGGGGGCAGCCTGCGGGAAGGGGGCAGCCTGCGGGAAGGGGGCACAGAAATGGGATGCAGGGGGATGATGCATCGGAGCTTGAGGGGGGTGGTCATCACCTCCCGTCGCTGCCTGGAGCTGCTCTCAGAGGAAGATGAGGCTCTGTGCTTGGACTGGGAGGAAGCAATAAGGTGCCAGTATCTCCCAGTAAGAGATGGGAGAGAGTAGGGGTGCCAGGAGGTTTGGAGATGATGAGAGGTAGTGGGCAGAATAAGTAGAGGCTGGAAGTGAGTTGTTAGCCCAGGGCTGTGCTGCTGGCAAGCCCGGGCTGTGCCTGTTTCCAGGGCTGATGATAATCTGAAACTCCTCGAGAGAGATCTGTGTGGAGAAGAGAAAAGCACCAGGTCAGTGCCTGGTGCTCAGCGAAGTTTAAACGGGCTCCTGAGTCCTTTCTCCTCTGCACTGGAGTCTCAAAAGCATCGTGACATGAGTCATGGCCTCTCCTGTGAGGCTCTGGGTCTGGCAGCAGCAGCATCTGCAGCTTTGGGGGAGCCTCTGCACACAGAGCACAGCTCTGACATCTGGTCCTGGCATGCACCGTGGGTGCCATCTTCCCAGCTCCTCTGCTGGGGCCGCTGTGCTCCTGCTTCCCCTTCCCCATGGCTGATGGGGAGACGCCAGGTGCCACTGCCAGGCAGGCAAGGATGCCAGCAGTGACCCCTCTAATTCTGTCCCTAATTGTCACTTACAGGCTGGGCTCTCCTGGTGCCCTGGCCCATCAGCCCCCAGACACTTGTGTGTATTGCAGCTCACTCCGTTTTAGCTGCTCAACCTCCTCGCTGCAGCTCTGGAGCCCAAATGCCTCCCTGGGACAGGCTCTCCCTTCTCTTTAGAGGCTGGGTGCTGGTGTTTTCTGACCGGGGAGCTGGGTGCCCGGTGGTGGGAGGGCTGGGGAGGGGAGCAGGGCAGTCTGGCTCGCGTTACACACACAGGCTGGCCCCCAGCGCTCCAGCCAGCCCCCAGCACGGAGCTGTCTGGTAATTGGAAGCAGCTGTTGGGATTTGGTGACTCTGCATCCACTGAGGTCACTGCTGTCTTCCTCTGCCACCAAGCCTGCAAGCTTCAGAGGAGCACAGGGCTGCTGGTACCATGCTTGACCACCTCCCCATCCCAGACTGGTGCTGTGGCATTTCCTAGCCAAGAGGCAGCTAAGCTCTTGGACTACTAATTGTATCCAGGGAGGATGGAAAGGGTGACTTTTACACCTTCTTCACCAGTTCCCCAACCCAAGGACCCTAATTTCAGTTCCCTGGTTGCCCTGGTGCTCTCAGCTGCTCTTCACACTCCCCAGATTTGCTCTTACAGTTTCTCTCCTCCCCACCAGCAGTCCACAAAGCCTGGCCACACTCCCTGATGCTTCTCCAGAGCCACATCACTAATCAAACCGTGTGGGGTTCCACCTCCTTCCCCCCACTAATCAAACCATATGGGGTCGTTCCCCCCCCCCAACCCCCACATCTGTGCCCTGGCACTACCCAGCACCTTTCAGCCTCATCCTGTCATAGAATCATAGACTGGGCTGGGCTGGAAGGGACCCCAGGGGTCCCAGAGCTCCAACCCCCTGCCACAGGCAGGGACACCAACCTCAGGCCTGGAGCTACACAAGGTTGCCCAGGGCCCCATCCAACCTGGCCTTGAACACCCCCAGGGACAGGGCACCCACCCCCTCTCTGGGCAGCCTGTCCTCATCCACTGAGGCTGCCCTGGGAGCCTTGCTCCTCTCCCTGCTTTTTCTACTCTCCTTTTTATTTGGCTAACTTCCTGCCAAGGCTTTAGACCCTCCTTAGACCTTCCCATGACCTGAGCTGCTGGGTCACAGTTAGGATGGATGGTGCTGTTCTGTCACAGGAGCAAACTTGGCCCCCATCCCTCTGTGCTGCCTGTTCTGGGTGCAGTTAACCCCCCTCCCCCCCCCCCCTCCCAGCTGGGGACATGTAACTAGCTCCAACATAGGGATAAACCAGTCTGGGACCACTGGTTTAGTGCAGACCCCCAGCTAACGCCCAGCTAAAGGGATAAGATAAGAGTAACTGCATTCAACTAGTGCTGCTGAGAGGTGAGGAGGATTCAAACTCGCTGGGTGCATGGAGAGCATGTGGTTTGACAGAGCTCAGGCACTGGGGGCCCATTGCAGCAAGCAAACACTCCTTGGGAGGTAAGAAGCACTTTTTAGTCTTTTTCTCTCTTTCCCAAACCCAGAGTTTCCCCAGGGAAAAGCAGTCTGAGCTGACAAGGAGAAAGAGTCTCAGGGAGTAAACCATCCTACCCCCCTCCCACCGTAAAGGGTTAACGTGGCTGTGGGGTTCTTCAGATGGAGGGCTGGCTGTTCTCAGTCCCCAAACCAAAGTCAGCCACCTCCATCCCCGCCCCCCCCCCGAGACAGGGAGGTTCCTGACATGAGTGGCTCCTGAGTGTGGTTATGGGACCAGCAGCAAAACCCTTTCAAGAGAGTCCAAGAGTGAGCTCATGCTGCCGCCATCCCTGCAGACCACTAAGCCGCCTTTACCGGGGGCTGAGAGCAGCTCTGGGGGGCTGGTGGTGTTCACCAGCTCCTTGACCTGCTGCC
Organism: Laterallus jamaicensis coturniculus; assembly: GCA_022605575.1. Classification (NCBI taxonomy): domain Eukaryota; kingdom Metazoa; phylum Chordata; class Aves; order Gruiformes; family Rallidae; genus Laterallus; species Laterallus jamaicensis. The sequence continues at coordinate 86,072 of JAKCOX010000269.1, read as the reverse complement.
TTCCTCTGGCTGCTCATAGGGAGGGTGGGCAGAGCCCTGAGGTGGGATGGGGGGGTTGCTGGCAGCCCCCTGGGCAGCGGGCCCGTGTCCATGGGTGTCCATCAGTGGTGTGTGGCTGCTGGGATCTGCTCCTCCCTGCTCGTCCCTCCCCCAACCGCTGCAGTGAAATGAAGCTACGGCAGGGGGAAATGGAGTGAAGGAGCCAGAAGGAGCAGGAGACAAAGGAGGAGAGGGAGCAGCGGAGGGTGTGGGACCGGGAAGGAGCCGGGAGCAGCAGGCAGTTCCCAGGGAGTTGCTGCGTTCCTGCTCTGCCGCCACCACCCTCCATGGTACCAGCTCGGGGCATCCACAGATCCTTGGGCCAGGCTGAACAATGGGCCCTGTCTGCTTTCATCCTGGGCATTCCCAGCTGCAGGGGCATCCTGTGCCCTTCGGATTTATTGGTCACTGGATGCAAGCCCACCCCAGTCCTTCTGCTCCCTCCCAGGGATGCCAGATTTGCACCTCATGGGGGTTTTTTGGCACCTTTACGCCTGAAGAGCATGCTACTGGGATGCAGGGGGGGTGTGGGGTGTGTGTTGCTTGTTGAGCTCTCTCCCAGATTGGGAGCAGCTTTTTTTCAGGATGGGGAGGTGCTGTATGTCCCAAACCCTCTGTCCTCTTGCAGCACCCCCCTCCCAGCCCCACAGGAACCGGTTCAAGGCCTTTTGCTCCGGGGCAGTGGCTGTGGTGCCGGAGGTGGTTGGGAGGAAGCCCCTGGGATGGGGTGCTGGCTGCTGACCTCAGCACGCTCTCAGGGGTGACCTGCTTGGCTGATTTTGGGTGCTGTCCTGGCCCTTCATTCTGGGCACCCCCTTGGCTCCGACCTCCGCTCCGTGTTGAGGGAGACACGTTATGGGCAGCAGATACATGGCAGGAGGCCTTCCCTCTCCGTGGGGTGGTGGTTTTCTGTCCGTCCTTAGCTTGTTCCCTCTTAACCAGCATCCTCTGGTCTGCATTCCATGCAGGATTAAAGCTGCAGAGAAGATCAAGCCACCCTCAGCTCTGCGAGCCACTAGCGATGGAGCAGATGAAGGGGTCAGCCATCCTTCTGCTGGAGCTGCTGATTCTTGGGGCCCTGAGAGCAGGGAAGGGCTCTGCTGTCCTGAGCACCCTGGATCTACAAATAGATGAGGAGCAGCCAGCTGGCACTATCATTGGGGACATCAGCGCTGGCCTGCCCCCTGGAACTAGCGCCTACATGTATTTCATCTCCTCACAGGAGGGCAGCGGCGTCACCACTGACCTGGGGATTGATGAGAACACTGGCATCATCAAAACAGCTCGTGTCCTGGACCGAGAGACTCGGGATCACTACAGCTTCATCGCTGTCACCGCAGAGGGCAACACAGTAGAAGTGAACATCCAGGTAAACGACATCAACGACCACGCTCCAGCCTTTCCCAAACAGCACAGCACCTTCCAGATCCCAGAACACACACCCATTGGCAGCAGGTTTCCCTTGGACCCGGCCTTTGATGCCGACAGCGGCCTGCTCAACACCCAAGGCTACGTGATTAAGGGAGAGAATGTGGGGCAGGCGTTCCGCCTGGAGACACGCCGAGGGCCCAACGGGGTCCTGTATTTGGACCTGGTGGTCAGCAACACCTTGGATCGGGAGAACCGCTCCTCCTACTCGCTGCTGTTGGAGGCCTACGATGGTGGCTCGCCGCCCCGGAGCACCCAGATGACACTGGATGTGTCGATCCAGGACGTGAATGACAACGCTCCGACCTTCAACCAGAGCCGCTACCACACCCTCATCTCAGAGAATCTGAAACCTGGCAGCAGCATCCTGCAGGTCTTTGCCTCTGACGCAGATGAGGGTGACAACGGGGACGTGATCTATGAGATCAACCGTCGACAGAGCGATCCTGACCAGTACTTCACCATTGACTCCAAGACCGGGGTCATCAAGCTCAACAAGGGTCTGGACTATGAAGTGAGGAAGGTGCATGAGCTGGTGGTGCAGGCAAGGGATAAGGCTGTCCACCCCGAGGTCACCACGGCCTTTGTCACTATTCATGTGCGTGACTACAATGACAACCAGCCCACCATGACCATCATCTTCCTGAGCGAGGATGGCTCCCCCCAGATCTCTGAGGGAGCCCAGCCTGGCCAGTACGTGGCACGCATCTCCGTGTCCGACCCAGACTATGGTGAGTACTCCAACGTCAACGTCACACTGGAAGGAGGGGATGGCAAGTTTGCCCTCACTACCAAGGACAACATCATCTACCTGATATGTGTGGACCAGCTTCTGGACCGGGAGGAGAGAGACTCGTATGATCTACGGGTGACAGCGACTGACTCAGGGACACCCCCGCTGAGAGCTGAGTCGGCCTTTGTGCTGCAGGTGATGGATGTCAACGACAACCCCCCTCTCTTCGACCAGCAGGAATACAAACAGAGCATCCCTGAGGTGGTGTACCCCGGCAGCTTTGTCCTGCAAGTGACAGCTCGTGACAAGGACCAAGGGCCCAACGGGGAGGTGGAGTACAGCATCCTGCATGGCCATGACACCCACTCCAGCTGGTTTGCCATTGACCCCGCCACGGGAATCATCACCACTGCTGCCCCACTGGATTATGAGAAGGATCCTCAGCCTCAGCTGACTGTGCTGGCCACGGACAGGGGAACCCCTGCCCTCTCTTCTTCAGCCGTGGTGCACGTGGCCCTTCAGGATGTCAATGACAATGAACCGGTGTTCAGGAGTAATTTCTACAACGTGTCCCTGAAGGAGAACACGCCTGTTGGGACCTGCTTCTTACAGGTAGGTGACACTGCCAAAGCCCTGAGCTCGAGGAGGGGACGGCCAGGGCTGTGGGAGGGTTGGGATGGGGGAGACCTGCCACCAAAGCTGTTTTGGTGCAGTTCTCATGGCTTAATGGACAATGTTTGCAGCAGAAATGGTAGGACAGAGAGCTCCCATCATCAGCATGAGACGGAAACAGGGCAGAGCAGTTGGACTCTTTCTGCCCACCAGTACTGGGTGGTATCAGACGGACACACCTCAGGGATATCCTTTGTGCAGAGCACGGTGCTGACCTCAGCTAAGGCTGGGGCCAACTGTGCCAGGCTTTGCTTCTGCAGGTGTAAAAGCTGCCTCGCAGGCTGGGAGACTCAAAACGGTGCTCAGGAACATGGGTAAGACCTGTAGGAAGGTGCTCGTAGCCAAGCTGCTGACTCCTCTGTACCCACGTGAGGTCATTGCCCTAAGTTCAGGGGTGTTTGTGAGGCTGGTTGTGAACGCTGGTGTTGATTATGCACAATCCTTATGGTGATACTGCCTTGGAAACAGCCCTGTGGGTTGTGAGCTGAGACACATGCGCTGCAGCAGCCTCTGCGTAGCCAGAGGTCACAGGCGAGGCCCGGAGAGGTGCTGCCCCGACAGCCTCTGTGGACCCCAAGAAGTGCCAGTGTTGCCATCTGTGTGGTGTATGTGGTGTGTCCCTGTGTTTGCTGTGTCAGTCCCAGCTCAGGCTCTGGAGCCCTGGTCGCTGCAGGCCAGCAATGGCGCCTGGCTGAGCCATGGTGGGGAGGTGTGGGGCCTGGGGCTGGCTGTGGGCACTGGTGGGGTAGTGCAGTGTGGCACTGCCAGCCAAAGCAAGGCCTGAACTGTGTGTCAGGACAAGCACCTGTGAAGTTTGGGGCACCTCTTTGCTGGAGTTGTGGGGTGCTGGGATGTCTGGCTGAGGGGGTGAGGGGGGAGCAGTGCCCATGGGGCTGAGAGGAGGGGGCGAGGGGCAGCAGGAAGTCTGGGGCCCATGAGACAAGTCAGGAGGAGGTTCTGTGACCTGGAGAGGGAAAAGGTGCTCCAGATGGGCCTGGAGGAGGAAATGGAGCTGGTGAGGAGTAGTTCTGGGGTGTGTTGGGGTGCGCTCCGGGGCATGGCAGGGTATGGGCAGGTGGGTGATGCCGGGGAGGTGAGTGTAGGGAACTGATGGTGTGGAGTAGGAGTGCTGGAGAGGGGCTTGTGGGGTGGAGGAGTAGCGGGGACATGGGGCAGGAGTGTGGGGGAGAGGGTAGGGAAGGAGGAGTAGTGTGGGAACAATAGAGGGGTAGGATAAAGAAGGGACATCAGGCAGGGGCAAGTTGAGGATGGGGCAGACCTCATTGGGGGGGTAGGGGGTGGGTCAGGGTGGGCTTGGGGGGGAGTCTGGGCAGAAGAAGTGGATGGGAGATGAGGAGGAAGAAGATTTGGGTTCGGTTTGTACAGGGCAACAGTGTCCCAGGTGGGGGGTGATGGGGACAGGCTGGGGGACAGAGATGGGGGAAGGACAGGGTGGGAGTGGAGGAGCCGTGTGTCCCTGCGTGAGGATGGAGGCTCCAGGCGTGTGTGAGGATGTCTTGGCTGCAGCAGCCCCCGAAGGGAGGCCCCCCTCTCTCTCTCCTTCTCCATGCCTTCCTGCTCAGTGCCGCTCGCCGTGTGGGAAGGCGTTCTGGAAATGCAATCGGAGATGGCGGCTGGGCTCCTCGCTGCAAGTGCAGGGACAGGGAGGAGGGAGAACAGGACCCGTGGAGGAGCCGGGGCGGTCACGGGGATGCCACAAAGAAGCTGGTCCAGCTCATGGCTGCCTGGCTGCGGAGACTGGTGTAGCGCAGGGGCCAGCCCCGAACTGCAGAGGGGAAGGTGCTGGCCCAGTGGCCGGCAGCGACTGAGGGTTTGGCCGGATTTTGATGGTCTTGGCTCAGGCCTCGTGTTTCGTTTGGAAACGAGGAGTCTGGGCTGAGCACAGGTAACTCCCGCGTGGCCTCGGCACAAAGCAAACAGCTCACACATCTGCTGCTGCTTCCTCTGAGCCGGGAAACGTGAGAGGATGGGAAAGGAGGCTGGCCAGGCTGCCGGCTCGGCACTGGGCCGCAGCAGGAGCGAGCCAGGGCGGGGAGCTGGGTAGAGCCAGGGCAGGGAGCCCAGGCCTCAGAGCACAGCTGCTTGGTGTGCACCCCCTCAGCCATGGCACCCCTCTTCTTAGAATCATAGAAACTCAGACTGGTCTGGGTTGGGAGAGACCCCAAGGGTCCCAGAGCTCCAACCCCCTGCCACAGGCAGGGACACCAACCTCCAGGCCTGGAGCTACACAAGGTTGCCCAGGGCCCCATCCAACCTGGCCTTGAACACCCCCAGGGATGGATGGGGCACCCACCCCCTCTCTGGGCAGCCCCTTCCAGCCCCTCACCACTCTCTCTGCACAGAACTCCCCCCCCAATCTCTCCTCTCCCCCTTCCCTCCTCCAGCTTCACTCCATCCCCCTTGTCCTGCCAGTCTCTGCCCTTTAACAAGCCCATTCCCCTCCTGTTCCTCTGCTCCCTTCAGGGACTGGCAGGCTGCAATGAGGTCCCCCCACAGCCTTCTCTTCTCCAGGCTGAAGCAGCCCAGCACCCTCAGCCTCTCCTCGCAGGAGAGCTGCTCCAGCCCTCTCTTGCCCCAAACTAAGGCTGCAGAAGTGCTGTCAGGGTCCTTGGTAGACAGCAGCCAACACCGTGTCCCATGGGGTTGCCCACATCAGCTGTGCTGTCCCTGTGTGTGCTCCCAATTGTGGCTTCTAGGCACCAGGGCTCATCCTGGCTTGGGCGGTTAGAGGGTCTCTGACAAGGTCTGGATATAGCCCAGACCCACATGGGGGTCCATGAGTGTGTAGGCCATGAGCAAGCCCTGCCACTGTGATGTGCCTCCCAGGACAGCCTCCAAGGCCAGCAAGAACCCTGGGAGGACGTGGTCTATCTTCAGTGATATCTGCTCGCCATGGGCAGGGAATGATGGGGAAGTGGAAGGTCCATGTGAGTGACCAGAAGAGGCTTGAAGAGCACCTGCAGGTCTCCTGCTCCCTCACACACCCTGTCGTCTCTGCCAGGTCCTGTCTTTGTGTCCAGTGCAGGAAGAGAGATGAGCAGAGCAGGCTGCTGCTCTGAGCTCCTGAGGAAAGGAAAAGGATCTCATAGTATCTTCTTTTATTTATTACTTGTGTTTGTCACGGGCCAGGTCCCATGGTGGCAGGAGCTGGATGAGCACTAGGCAAAGGAAATACCAAGCTTACAGTTCAAGCCTGGGATGAGAGGGAGGAACACCAGTGGAGAAGGAGCCCAGGGAATCCCTGAACACACCACCAGCAGAAAGCAGAGTGATGGAGAGGCACCAACTGGTTGTCTTTGGTTCTCTCTGTGGCCATGAGCTGATAACATAGAAGCTTTGGGGCTCATGAGACAACACTCAGATGCCATGGGTACATGGTGTGAAGCACTCTTCTGGTATAAAATTGCCCTGATGGCTTAAATTTGGTTTAAACACCTGACTTTGTACCAGGAAGCTCCACTGTCTTTATGGACCTAACTTGTCAGCTAAAGAGAGTGCTGTCTGTCCTCTGGCAGCTGCTGTGAGCACAGGCTGATTTGACAGAACCATGAACGAGATGGGATGGGAGATTCATACCCACAATCGCTAGGGACCATCAGGAATCAAACGCAGACCAGCAGCACACCTAACACACAGTCTTACCTCGTGTTTTTGAGGGGGTTTGTACTGATGTTTGATTCTGTGGGGCTGGCTGGGCTGCACACACAGCTCCAGGGCAGCCCCTTTGGGCTGTGCCCTGGATAGGAAGACCAAATGAAGCGCTGTAGGCTGGTCCAGGGCACAGGTACTGTGCTGCTGAAAGGAAGTCTTGAAGGGTTGTATCCTCATGGATCGGTTGTGCTGCTGAAGGGGCAGCTGTGGGAGGACATGGGGGGAGTAGCCATGCACGAGGACTGGGATGGCAAGAGCACTAATGCTCACCAGCTTAGCTGCCAGAGCGAGTGGCGGGAGGTGGGGAGGACATGACTACAGGCATTACACTTCCTTGGGACAAGGGATTTAGCCTGAACCTATTTTCAGACCTTTGCACGACATGAAACAGGCCTCCCCCTCCTCAGCAACGAGGCGGCACGCTCCCCAAGGCGAGAGGAGCTTGCTGGGGAGCAGGGTGAGGGGAGGGAGCGCATCGCTCAGGCTGTAGTGAGGGACACTCGGGGGGTACAGCAGGAGTGGGGACATGGGGGGAGATGCTGGTACATGGGGAGGTTGTGGGGGAGGTGAGCGCTGTTGTTACCGCCAGAAGAGCTGCATTTGTTCCAAATTCCTGTGAAAGTTATTTCCTTGCGCTGCCAGCAGCCTCCTCCTGGGCTTGGCACAGCAGCTAGCGCCATGATTAATTCAAGTAGCATTTCCCCTGGAGCTGCAGCAGCTTTTCCACTGCAGCCGAGAGGCCCCAGCCCCTCGCGCTCCTCTCCCCCCATGCTCTGCTCCTCCCCACCCCCCCCAGCCCCTCGCACAGCTCCCTCCTTCCTCTAGGCCCATCCCCAGCCCCTCAAAGCTGCCCCTTTTCCCTCACCCTCAGCCCCCGGCCCCTTACAACTCCCCTTCCTCCCGCAGGCCTCGCTCACGCCCTGCCTCCCCCGTGCCCCCCACAGCCCCACACCTGTGTGTGCTGCCCTCCTAACTGCCAGCCCTCATGGCTCCCCCACTTGACCCCCAGCCCACCAGCATACCCCCAACCCCTCAGTCCCCACTCCTCGTTCTTCCCACAGCCCCTGGTTGCTGCCAGCTGCAGTTGCCACCCCCCCTTACCAGGTATCCCCCTAGGGCAGCCCTCAGTGGCAGTGCTGTCCCTCCTCTGCATGGCCCTCAGGATGCTACAGCCTCTTCCCAACCCCTGCCTTGTTCTCCAGGGTCACTTCCCGGTGGGCTCCATCTCCTGCAGCCCCAGTCTCACAAGCACATCTTGCCCAGCCATGTCCAACTTCACAGAGACCTGGCCAGTGAGCACCCCCCTTTCTGAGCTCTACACAGCCAAAACCCAGCCCAGCACCCCACTGTGGAGTCCTCCTTGGCACCAGTGCCCCCCCTGGGAGGCTGTGGCTTCCTCTTATCCGCCCTGCACTATTGCTGCCCCACTCAGCTTTCCCCTTGAGCACTCCACAGAGGCCCAGCATCCCAGCCCCTGCACCCAGAGGGACTCCCAGGAAGGCAGTGTTCACCTCCCAGCTCCTGAGCATGTTGCCCAGCCTCACCCTCAACCTACCCCCCTGCAAATACCCCGTTTTCCCTCCTCCTCAAAGCTGAGGGCCATACCCCGTCCCAGAGCAGCAATGGAGGCCACAGGCTGCCCCGTTCTCTGTACCCTGATGTGTATGGCTGTGGCAGCCCTGCGCCTGCCCATGGCGCTGGGGCCACCATCCAGAGCCCTTGCCATGCCCTGTAGCCACAGGGAGCCCGGGGTGCAGGCAGCCTTGCAGGGGGTTCCCCCATACACGGTGCTCCCTGCAGCCTCCATGTCATAGAATCACAGAATCACAGGGGTTGGAAGGGACCTCAAGAGCCCATGGGGTCCAACCCCCCTGCCAAAGCAGCTCCCCAGCTCATATTGCACAGGTCGGCATCCAGACGGGACTGGAATCTCTCCAGAGATGGAGACTCCACACCCCCTGGGCAGCCTGTCCCAGGGCTCCCTCACCCTCACTGGGAACAAGTTCTTCCCCAGATTGGGGGGGAACTCCCTGTGCTCCAACTTGAGCCCATCGACCCTTGTCCTGTCCCCATAGACACTGAGAAGGGGCTGGCCATTCCCCCTGCATCCCATCCTTCAGATATTGATAGACATTCATAAGGTCCCCCCTTAGTCTTCTCTTCTCCAGGCTCAACAGCCCCAGCTCACTCAGCCTTTCCTCACAGGGGAGATGCTCCAGGCCCTTCATCATCTCCTCAGCCTCCTCTGGACTCTCTCCAGGAGATCCCTGGCTGTTTGATCCCAGGGAGCCCAGCACTGGACACAACACTCCAGGTGGGGCCTGACCAGGGCAGAGCAGAGGGGGAGGATCCCCTCCTGTCACCTGCTGCCCACACTCCTCCTCATGTCCCCAGGATCCCATTGTCTCTCTCAGTCCCCAGTGCACACTGCTGGCTCATGGCCACCCTGTCACCCCCCAGCACCCCCAGGTCCTTCTCCACACAGCTCCTCTCCAGCAGCTCCCCCCCAGCCTGTCCTGATTCCAGCAGTTATTCCTCCCCAGGTGCCAGACTCTCCACTTGCTTTTATCAAACTCCATCTGGTCTCTCCCTGCCCAGCTCTCCAGCCTGGCCAGGCCTCGCTGACCTTTGTCTCGGCCACGTGCGCTTGGACCATCGCTGGGCCCAAACTCTGACCCCAGCTTACTCCCCCGAGGCCCGAGCGTGCTGGAGGCTGGGATGCAGCCCGGGAGCCAGAGACAGTTCCCAAAATAGCAGCCACGGCCGCTCCCCGGCTGCTTTTAACTGGCCAGCGGCTGTGCCAGGGCTGGGGAGGGCAGGCCGCCTGGCACGCACTCAGGCAAAGGGAGCCGTGCGTGGGATCGCTGACCACACTGGCGCCAGCCTCCCCTCCTCTCCCACCAAGAGCCGTCACTCGGAGGGGCGGGAACCCAGAGCCAGATGTTTGCCAAAGCCACAGCGTAACATGTGCGGAGCAGAGATCCAGCCAGGGCAGGGCTCCAGATGAGCTCCCTGCCTGCTGACTGTGCTGCCTGGAGATGGGGAGGACAGCCAGAGAATGGAGGCCTGAGCTGCTGAGAAGCTCTCCATCCTTTCCAGCATCGTGGAGAGGGGGTGTGGGGGTCAGCAGTACCGCTGTGTTTGAGGGGCTCTGATGTTGCCCTCTAGATGGGCCTGTGGGAAGGGGAGGCCTTGGCTCCTAAAGATGATGCAGCTGAGGACCCCAGCATGGGGCTGTGCTTCTCAGGATCACAGGATCCCAAGGTTGGAAAAGCCCTTTAAGCCCATCGAGTCCAACTGTCCCTGTCCTGTGCTGACACAGAGCCCTGAGCCCCTCATCTCCCCGTGTTAAACACCCCCCAGGGCTGGGGACTCAGACCCCTCTCTGGGCAGCCTGTGCCACAGCCCCACAACTCTGCCAGGGAAGAACTTTGCCCTCCCAGCTGAGCTGACCCTGCCCTGGGGCAGCTTGAGCCCATTGCCCCTCCTCCCATCTCCTGTCCCCTGGCTGAAGAGACCCTCGCCCACCCCTCTGCACCCTCCTGGCGGGGCAGGGGAGGTGGATGGGGAGAAGGTCTCCCCTCAGCCTCCTCTTCTCCAGGCCAGTCACTGGCCTCCAGGCAGACATTGTGCCACTGATCACTGCCCTCTGAGCCAAGCCCAAGGTTTGCAGTCCTCCTCCTCCTCATCCAGCCCATTCAGGAGCAGCTTGGCTATAAGGATGTTTTGGGAGACAGTGTCAAAGGCCTTGCTGAAGTCCAGGTAGACAATGTCCACTGCTTTTCCTTCCTCTACCAGGCCAGTCATTTATCAGGTTGGTCAAGCATGACAATGCCTGGGTGAAGCCACGCTGACAGTTCCTTGTCCTGCCATGGAAAAGGTTTCCAGGGTTAGCTGCTCCATCACCCTCTCAGGGATGAAGGTGAGGCTGACTGGTCTGTAGTTACCTGGGTCTTCCTGCTTGAATATAGGAGTGACATTTACCCTCCTGCTGTGTTCAGGCACTTCTCCCAGACACTAGGATGGAGGGAAGCTGCTGAGAGTGGCCTCACAGTGACAGCTGCCAGCTCCCATAGCGTTCATGGGTGCATCCTGCCAGGCACCATATGTCCAGTTTATTCAAGAATTCACTGACTCTTCAAGGGTATGTCTTCCTTCATCCCCATCTCTGGAACTTGCTGCATGGAACATCCTGAAGACTGATGTTACTAGTAAAGACTAAGCCAAAGAAATCATCAAGCACCCCGTCTTTTACCTGTCCCGTGTCACCAGGTGCCCTCCCTCCTTCAGCCCCAGGCCTGCCTTTTGTCACCTGCATGCTTACAGAAGCCCAGGAGCCCTTCTTGCCTTTGAAATCCCTTGCCAGATAGAAATCCAGTTGGGAATTGAAAGCAAACAGCTATGTTCCCATGTAATTACAGTCATCACTTGGTGATTCCAGCCCCTGATGTATTCCCTGATCCCCTCTGTGTAGCAGTCTCTTCTGTACCTCAGAAAAGTCTCCAAAACACAACCTCAGATTCATCCCCTGGGTTCCTCAGCACGTTCTCAGCTCCTGAGGGGCACGTGCTGTTCCATTAGCACCCATTATCTGGAAGGAATAAAATATTTCAACAGCCACTTTCAGCCAGGTGCTTTTCCCAAGGTGACATCAGCAGCCTGATCTGGTTGCAGATGTCAAGATGTCCCTGCTCATTGCAGAGATGACCTTTAAAGGTCCCTTCCAACCCAAGCTATTCTTAATGCAAAACCAACAGTAGCATTTCCCAGCCTTGTACTCCCAGTAGAGGTGAAATTCCTTGGGCATTCACAGACTCACAGAGTCACCAGGCTGGAAAAGCCCTTTAAGCTCATCGAGTCCAACCGTCCCTGTCCTGTGCTGACCCAGATCCCTGAGCACCTCATCTCCCCCTGTTAAACACCCCCAGGGTGGGGACTCAGCCCCCTCCCTGGGCAGCCTGTGCCACAGCCCCACAGCTCTGCCAGGGAAGAACTTTCCCCTCCCATCTGAGCTGATCCTGCCCTGGGGCAGCTTGAGCCCATTGCCCCTTGTCCCATCTCCTGTCCCCTGGCTGAAGAGACCCTCGCCCACCTCTCTGCACCCTCCTGGCAGGGCAGTGTAGCATCTACATCTCCCAGACACACAAACCTGCAGTGACACTGCAAACAGCAGTTCAATCTATCACGTACCAGTCCAATATTCCATATATCCCATCCTACAAAGCCTCTACTCACCAGTGTCAGGCAGCAGGAACCAAGTGATGCCAGGATTCTGTTGGAAAGACCTGCTGGAAACCTGTACCTGTTCTTGTCCACCACTGGACCTCAGCATGCTGTGGGTTTGGGACAGAAGTGAGTCAGCTGCAGAGCTGCAGGGTGGGATACGCAGGGGATATGGAGGGATACTGGGGTGCTGCACTCTTCTTGGTGCAAGGCTCCTGCCCTCTTGGAGTGACACAGATACCTGAGCAAAACCCAGCTAATCCTGTAGCCCTCTGCCTAGAAGATTAACAGGGATTTGGGGACTGGATTTGCTGAGCCCCATGGGCACAGGAAAGGAGTGCAGGAGTTCAGGGAAAGACTTATGAACCAGCCTGCATGGGACTGCGAGAATGGGGGGGACACACACATCTGATGCTGGGACTGGCTGGGTTTGCTGCAGCAGATCTGGGGCTGCTGCTGAGTGTGCAGCAGTTGTGAGCCAGGGTGCATAGCACAGCATCACTCTGGGCACTGGACAAGGAGCCAGAGAGCAGCAGCAGAACAGCAGAGCAAAGCTCTGTCTGTCAGAGTAAGTGGCTTTACTGGTGTAAAAGAGTGCAGCAGCTGGATCACTGAGTCATGGAGTAATTCAGATTGGAGAGGCCTTAGGACCACCCTCTGCTCAAAGTGTGGGGTCAGACCAGGCTGCTCACAGCCTTGGCCGGTCGTAGCTTGAAAACCTGCAAGCTTGGAGGCTGCACAACCTCTCTTGCTCCAGTACTGGACAGTCCTCATGAGGGAAAAGCTTTCCCCAGTGTCCAGCCTGAAGTTCTCATTCCCACTGAGGCCTGTGGTCTCTTGTTCTGTCGAGCAGCACTGTGAAGAGCCTGGCTCTGTTCCTTGATAAGCTGCCTTCAACCTCCTAGCTGTACTGGGCACTGGGGAGGCTGCAGCTCGAGTGCTGGGTCCAGTTCTGGGCTCCTCAGCATCAGAAGGACATGGAGGTGCTGGAGTGAGTCCAGAGAAGGGCAACCAGGCTGGGGAAGGGGCTGGAGGGCAAATCCTCTGAGGAGCAGCTGAGGGAGCTGGGGGTGTTCAGCCTGGAGAAGAGGAGGCTGAGGGGAGGCAGGAGGCCAGCCCTGAATGCACATGGGGCATCGGCAGTCTGGAGGCAGGAAAGCTGCAGTCACAGCCCCACTCCCTGTCCCCAGAGTGGCAGGGACACTAAACAGACCGTCCAGCTGCCCCACGCTGAGCTGACAGGGGTGAGCTGCTCCTTTCCTGCTCCTGTGGCTTTTCTCTGGGCACCAGTTTAGCACCATCTCTCCCAGCGAGCCTGAGAGCACACCTCCTGGCATCGCACTGACCTGACCTCTCCTGGACCCTGTGTGAGCCTGTACAGCCAGGGTTTGTGTTTTGGCTGTTGGTCCACAGACAGTCCCCACAGTGGGACAGGAAGGTGTGAATGGGAAACTGTTCTGAGCCCTGGCTCTACAGCCAGGTTTGCTTCTGATGCTTCTGATGCCACACTGACTGGGCTGGGCTGGGAGGGACCCCAAGGGTCACAGAGCTCCAACCCCCTGCCACAGGCAGGGACACCAACCTCAGGCCTGGAGCTACACAAGGTTGCCCAGGGCCCCATCCAACCTGGCCTTGGACACCCCCAGGGACGGGGCACCCACCCCCTCTCTGGGCAGCCCCTTCCAGCCCCTCACCACTCTCTCTGCACAGAACTTCCCCCCAATCTCTCCTCTCCCCCTTCCCTCCTCCAGCTTTACTCCATCCCCCTTGTCCTGCCAGTCTCCGCCCTTTAACAAGCCCATTCCCCTCCTGTTCCTCTGCTCCCTTCAGGGACTGGAAAGTCCCTTCCAACCCCTAGGATTCCATGATTTTTCCAGGAACTTTGCTAGGAGCTAACACAGGGCAGCCCCAAGCTGGGTATTCAGCACCCACCCCAAATATTGGATCAGTAGCTGGTGTTTCTGTAGCTCATGCAGCTCCTGATGTTCCCCTGAGAAATAAGAGGGAAATGGGGTGAAGCTGCCTGCAGGACAGCCCAACACTCTGCTGGAATGTGTGGGAGCAGGAGGTAGAGCCCGGAGCCTGAGGGGAGCCCCTGCAGCACCCTCACCCAGAGGAGCTACGTGAGAGGATAAAGGAGACAGTGAGGAGGCTGCAGCTGGGAACAGGAAACCTGAATGAAGCTGCAGGGTCAGTGTGTAGGTTTGAGGTGTGGATAAAGCCGCAGAGTCCCCTCATCTGTGAAGGACTTCTGCATAAGCTTGCAGGGGCACTGAAAACATTCTGTGTTGCCTCGGCAGGCAGCAGTGATGCCAGAGCCCAGCATCCTCTCCCCATGCTGAGACTCACTGAATGGTTTGGAAGTGACCCACACCTTGCCATGGGCAAGGACAGCCCCCCAGCCCAGGGTGCCCCCAGCCCCATCCAGCCCGGCCTTGAGCCCTGACAGGGATCCCAGGGCAGCTCCAGCTTCTCTGGGCACCCTGTGCCAGGGCCTCCCCCCTCCCCAGGAAGGATTTCTGCCCCCCAGCCCCTCTCCATCCCCCTACTGCAGCTGAAGGCCCTTCCCCTGGGCCTGGCCCTCCCTGCCCTGGGCACCAGCCCCTCTCCAGCTCTCCTGGAGCCCCAGGAGGGACGGGAAGGACCTTGGAGCTCTCCCCAGAAGCAGCCTTCTCTTCTCTGGGCTGAGCCAGCCCAGCTCTCCCAGCCTGGCTCCAGAGCAGAGGGGCTCCAGCCCTCCCATCATCTCCTTGGTTCTGGCTCCCACAGCTCCGTGTCCTCCTTGTCCTGGGGACCCCCAAGCTGGAGGCAGCACTGCTGGGGGTCTGTGTCCCAGAGCAGAGCCCAGGGACAGAATGTCCCATCCTGACCTGCTGGTCACACTGCTGGGGATGCAGCCCAGGACACGGTTGGCTTTCTGGGTGACAAGTGCACGTTGCTGGGTCGTGTTGAGGTTCTTGTCCCCTGACACCCTCAAGTCCTCCTTCCCAGGGCTGCTCTTCATCCATTCTCCTCCCAGCCTGTCACTGAGCTGAGGATGGCCCTGGCCCACATGCAGGATCTTTCCCTTGGCCTTGTTGAACTTCACAGGCTTCCTTTTTGCATCTGAGTTTGCCCAGGAGCCCCTTGTTCATCCCTGAAGGTGTTTTTACCTGACGTGCTTGGAGGAGGTGATCCTTGAATAGCAACCAGCTGTCCTGGGGCCTCTTCCTCCTGGGGCTTTGTGCCCTGGTACTCTACCAAGCAGGGGCCTGAAGAGGCTGAAAACTGCTCTTCTGAAGTCCAGGGTGGTGAGCTTGCTGACAGCCCTCCCTGCTGCCCTCAGGATCTTGAGCTCTGCCCTTTCATGGTGGCTGCAGCCAAGGCTGCCCTTGAGCATCACATCCCCCAGCAGTCCCTCCTCGTTGGTGAGAACAAGGCCCAGCGTGACACTGCTCCTCGTTGGCTCCTCTGCCAGCTGGGAGTTTCATCCACACATTACAGGAGCTTTCTGGGTTGCTTGTGCCCTGCTTTGCACTCCTTCATGAGGCCCGTGGCTTGTGACGCTACTCCTGCCTGTCTACAGCGGGCCTCATCTGCTCGGTCTCCCTCTTTGGGTGGTCTCTCACAGACCTCCACCACCGTGTCCCCTGCCCTTGCCCTCCCTTTGATCCGGACCCACAAGAGCTTGGCTGTCTCCTCACCCAGCCCCAGCTGCAGCTCCATGTTCTCCAGCTGGTCACTGACACAGAGGTGACACTCCCTCCTTGTGTCCCCGGCCTGGCTCTCCTAAAGACACTCCAGCTGTGGAGGCCATGGTGCCACAGCTCCATGATGCCAGGCAGCTCGCAGCCTGGCAGGTGTGTGCACATCCCCAGCTCCTCTTGTTTTATTCCCCATGTTCTGGGTGTGTTTGCAGAGCTGCTGAAGTCTGGGTGGCTCCAGAGTGGTCTGTGAGGCTGAGGGTGGTGACCTCGGCGTTGTGACGTGAAGATCCCAGATGTTCCCAGTCACAGCCCCAGCCAGACCAGCAGTGAGAAGGAAGCTGAGGGACCCTGTTCCTATGGCTCATCACGTTCTTTGTTGAAGAGCTACTACTATCCTCTGAGGAGCAGCTGAGGGAGCTGGGGGTGTTGAGCCTGGAGAAGAGGAGGCTGAGGGGAGACCTTCTCCCCATCCACCTCCCCTGCCCTGCCAGGAGGGTGCAGAGAGGTGGGCGAGGGTCTCTTCAGCCAGGGGCCAGGAGCTGGGAGGAGGGGCAATGGGCTCAAGCTGCCCCAGGGCAGGGTCAGCTCAGCTGGGAGGGGAAAGTTCTTCCCTGGCAGAGTTGTGGGGCTGTGGCACAGGCTGCCCAGGGAGGGGGCTGAGTCCCCAGCCCTGGGGGTGTTTAACAGAGGGGAGATGAGGTGCTCAGGGATCTGGGTCAGCACAGCACAGGGACGGTTGGACTCGATGGGCTTAAAGGGCTTTTCCAACCCTGTGATTCTGTGATTCTACTGCCCCTAAGCCTGATCCTGCCCTCGTAAGACTTCAGGTGGATGTTCTCAGAAACCCTCTCTGATTTGGTATTGGTGGGCGGACCAGGAAACCCATCCCCTTCCCGGATAAACCAGCTGCATGCTCAGAGTGTTCTCCATCCTGTAGGACCCCATTCTGCAGGGAAATCCTTGGCCATCAGGAGATAATGGCCTCATGAACACATCCTGCTACTGCATGTGGGGTGCGTTCCTGACAGCAGTCACCTCCTCGCTCTTGAAGAGAGAGGGAGGCTGTGGCTCAGGGTCCTGCAGAGCATCCTGCTCAAGCCGGGGCCAGGGTTTCTGAGCAGCCCAGGGCCTCTTGGCCCTGTTAAGAGGTGCTTGGCAGCAAGCTCAGTGTTTCTCTGGAACCTGCTGCAGCTGCACACAGCACATGGAGCAGGACTCCCTCTCCGTGCCTTGTCTGCTCACTCTGCCTTGCAGCCTGCTCCGGGAACATTCCATCCTCATGTGGCACCCACTCTGACACGGGCAGCACCGGTGCTTCCCGGCGCCACACGTGGTGCTTTAGCCATGGCCAGGTCCAGCCTGCAACAGCCTACCACACCTCCACAGCACACCCCATCACCACCAGCCTCTGGTGCCCCACACAGCTCCACCATGCTCCAGGACACACACAGATGCTCCCACAGGCACTAGGACCGGTGCCTTTCACAGAATCACAGAGTCACAGAGCTGGAGGGGTGGGAAGGGCCCCCCAGAGCCCATGGGGTCCAGCTCCCTGCCAAAGCAGGGTCCCTAGGACAGGGCACACTGGTCGGTGTCCAGACGGGGCTGGAATCTCTCCAGAGAAGGAGACTCCACACCCCCTGGGCAGCCTGTCCCAGGGCTCCCTCACCCTCACTGGGAAGAAGTTCTTCCCCAGAATGGGGGGGAACTCCCTGTGCTCCAGCTTGAGGCCATTGCCCCTTGTCCTGTCCCCACAGACACTGAGAAGAGGCTGCCCATGTCCCCTGGGTCCCACCCTTCAGCTATTGATAACCATTGATCAGATCCCCTCTCAGTCTCTTCTCTCCAGGCTGAACAGCCCCAGCTCACTCAGCCTTTCCTCCCAGGGGAGATGCTCCAGGCCCTTCAGCATCTCAGCCTCCTCTGGACTCTCTCCAGGAGATCCCTGTCTTTTTCATACCAGAGATCCCAGTGACACCTCCATCCCCTTCCTCCACCACCCCCATCCAGGGTGTCCCCCTGACATCCTGGTGACCCCAGTTCTGCCGTGGCTGTTGGGACCCAGGTCCCACATCTACCTCTCCCCTTGCAGGGCAGCAGGGAAGGCAGAGCATCGTGGCTTCATCCAGGGAGGCTTCCAGCATTCTGGTCCAGGGCCTGCCCGAGCTGGTCACTCTCCAGGGTTCAAGGAAAATGGTGGCATTCCTCACTTCAGGGGACAGGGATGTGAAATTGTGTGGGTGCAGAGAGCATCTACCCATGCTCGCAGAGAAAAACCCACCGAAAGTGTTAAAGTCACCAGTGCTGGGCCAGGAAATCCCTGAGCTGAAGCTGGGACAGTGTGCCAAGGAGACAGCAGTACCTGAGGTGAGCTCCTGGCTCACAGACTCTGCATCTCACAAAGAATCTGAGGCCAACCAGGGGTGACACACCGCTGGATCTGCTGTTCACTAGGACTGACTGAGGATGTGGCCATCAGAGGTGGCCTTGTCTGCAGTGACAATGAAGTAGTGGTGTTCAGGTTCCTCAAGGCAACAAGGAGGGAGAGGAGCAGAGTCCAGAGCCTGGACTTCAAGCAAGATTCCTGCTTACATTGGGAAGTGGTAGGTGGGAGGGATCCCATGGGAGGCAGCTCTGAAGGCCAAGTGAGCTCAGGAAAGCTGGCAAGCCTGCAGGACAGCATACTCCAGGCACAAGAAGAGTCCATCCCAGGACTCAGGAAAACAAGGAGACCTATCAGCAGATGGCCTTGGCTAAGCAGGGGCCTTGGGGCTAAGCTGGAAAAGGCAGCATATGGGCCGTGGGTGCAGGGCAAGCTACAGAGGAAGGGCTTATAAACATTGCCTGGGCGTGTAGGGATGGTGTCAAGCCAGCTCAGCTGGGCTTCAGGTTTGCAAGGAAAATTGAGGGTGCTAAGAGGAGCCTCCACCACCACACTGATAATAAAAGGCTGAATAAGGGCACGTTTCTGGATGTGGTGGGTGATTTAGTGACAGCAGGCACAGGTAAGACTGAGACACTTCATGACTCCTTCACCCCAACAAGGTCTCCCAGGTCTCTGTGCTGCTTGAAAACATTCAGGCAGGGGTGAAGACTGAGTCAGGATGTCCTCTGTGAACTTGATCCATGCTAATCCATGGGATCCAACTGGCTGCATCAATGGATGCTGACAGAAAAGGACTTGCAGGGCTGCTCTTTCAAAGGTGGTGGAGATTAGGAGAGATCCCTGACCTAATATTGCACCCCACCTCCTAAAAAGGGCAAAAGGATGATATGAAGATTGATGCTCTTGTGAGCCACACTTTGATCCCTGGGAGAATCATGGAGTGAGTCCTCTTGGAGCATGTTTTTGGCTACATGGAGGAGCCTGGGAAGGAAACAGCCGGCATGGATTGACCACCCTGTCTGCTCTCGGTGATGCGGTGATGGGATCTGTGGTTGAAGGGATGACAGCTGTGGATGACAATTGCCTTGACCTTAAGAAGGATCTTGACACCTCCTTCT
This sequence comes from Laterallus jamaicensis coturniculus, assembly GCA_022605575.1. Lineage (NCBI taxonomy): Eukaryota > Metazoa > Chordata > Aves > Gruiformes > Rallidae > Laterallus > Laterallus jamaicensis. Next base: position 67,115 of record JAKCOX010000269.1, on the reverse strand, counting down.
ATCATTCATAAATCATAGGACATGTTAGGTGGGAAGGGATCTCTGAAGCCCACCGAGTCCCTCCCTGCAGTGAGCAGGGGCATCTTCACTACAGCAGGTTGCTCAGAGCCCCATCCACCCTGACCTTAGATGTCTCCAGGGATGGGGCCTCCCCCACCTCTCTGGGCAACCAAGGCCAGGGATCCACCACCCTCAGAGGGAAGAACTTCTTCCTAACACCCACCCTAAATCTCCCCTGTTCCAGTTTAACCCATCCCCCCTCGTCCCATCGCTCCAGGCCCTGGGAACAGTTCTTCCCAGCTTCCTACAGGCACCTCTCAGGGATTGGAAGGGGCTCTAAGGTCTCTTCTCCAGGCTGACCCAGCCCAACTCTCCCAGCCTGGCTTCACAGCAGAGCTGCTCCAGCCCTTGGATCATTTCTGTGGCACTTGGATTCTCATATCCAAGGCAGGATGTTACAGTATAGGCTGGATAACTGGATGTGTGAGAAACAGGTTGGAGAGTGGGGCTGAGGGTGAGGTGTAGCCTCAGGGACCAGCCTGGGGACCTCTCCTGCCTGACATCCTCAGCAAGGACCCTGTGCAGGCACAGAGGGCACGCCTGTCAAGGTTACAGGTGACACAGACCTGGGGAGGGGGAAGCAGCTGACAGACTTGAGGGCAGAACTGCACCCTGAGGACCAGGGGCAGGCGGGATGAACAGGCCAACAAGAACCTCGTGGAGCTCAGCAAGGATGAAGGCCAAGTCCTGCTCTGGGAGGCAGAGCAGCTCTGTACCAGTCCAGGCCAGGCCGGCCAGGAGCAGCTCCAGGGAAAATGCCCTGGGGAGGCAACGAGCGGGACATGAGGCCTAGTGCAGTCTGGCAGCAAGGAGAGCCCAGCGGCACCCTGGCCTGTGTGAACAGGGGTACAGAGTCACGCGGTTGGAAAAGCCCTTTAAGCCCATCCAGTCCAACCATCCCTGTGCTGTGCTGACCCAGAGCCCTGAGCACCTCATCTCCCCTCTGTTAAACACCCCCAGGGCTGGGGACTCAGCCCCCTCCCTGGGCAGCCTGTGCCACAGCCCCACAACTCTGCCAGGGAAGAACTCTGCCCTCCCAGCTGAGCTGACCCTGCCCTGGGGCAGCTTGAGCCCATTGCCCCTTGTCCCATCTCCTGTCCCCTGGCTGAAGAGACCCTCGCCCACCTCTCTGCACCCTCCTGGCAGGGCAGGGGAGGTGGATGGGGAGAAGGTCTCCCCTCAGCCTCCTCTTCTCCAGGCTCAACACCCCCAGCTCCCTCAGCTGCTCCTCAGAGGATTTGCCCTCCAGCCCCTTCCCCAGCCTGGTTGCCCTTCTCTGGACTCGCTCCAGCACCTCCATGTCCTTTTGATGCTGAGGAGCCCAGAACTGGACCCAGCACTCGAGCTGCAGCCTCCCCAGTGCCGAATGCTGTGTCAAGGAGGACGGATTTATGCTCTCAACACTAACAGCTCCACAGCAAAGGGAGCTGAGGCAGGAGGGAGGAAGGGAGGATGTTGAATTTGGAGAGGGGGGGAGAACAGGAGGCAGGTGGGTCCGATTTTCCAAAGTAACCTTCTGGTTGGGCTGCTGTCAGGGCATCTGTGGCCCTGAGCACTCTGCAGCTGGGACAGGAAGGGGGATCCTGTTTCATGGTGCTGCTTCTGGCAGCTGCTGCTGGGCTGGGGAGCAAATGCTGTGTGCAGGGAGCGTGGTGCTTGTGGGAGACGGGCTCCCAGCTCATCACCTCGGATGCAGGCAGCAGGGCAGGAGAGCTGGTGAGGGAGTGCTGCAGGTGCTGCCTCCCCTCCCTGGAAGCTGTGGGTCACTGGGCAGGAGAAATGGCCAGGGGCTTTCTCAGGTGCTGGCTCCCCTCCCTGGGGGGCTGAGCATACTGTCAGGGAGGGAAGGGAGGTCCCACCTCAGTGGGATTTCTTCCTCCATCCCTGGCCCAGCCGCGCTCCCTCTTCGCTGTTCCTCCATCTCTGGTGATGGGGCGAGTGGCTCAGGTCCGGGGCCCTGCCCAAAGGAAAGAGCTGTTTGCAGCCCCCCAGCTGGGCCCTTTCCTTGGCCAGCCTGCAACGTTCCTGTGCTTCTCGCTCACGGGAGCCGAGGCCCCAGCGCTGCTGCTGGGAGGAGCTGTGGCTGACGAGGCCTGAACTCCACTTCACCCGGGGCCTGGCCCAGCTGCCTCCCTCCTGGCTCCGTCCTCCAGCTTTGTTCTCTGCGCAGAGCTCCCAGCTGGTGGACGAGCGGTGGGCAGCGGTGCTGGGGTCAGGGGAAGGGGCTGGTTGCTGCTGGCCTGGGCTCTGTGAGGAGCCTGAGGAAGAACCAGGGGCCTTGCAAGCGGGGAGCAGGTTTAATCCTCCTCCTGTGTCCGTAAACGCTGATGCAGTTCAGGTGCCCTTGGCTCTGGTGTGCCCAGGCTGTCAGAGGGCAACACCACCCTCAGCCACCATCCCACCCTCAGCCACCATCCCACCCTCAGCCACCATTCTACCCTCAGCCATCGTCCTCAGAGCCCCAGGGCAGCTGGGCACAGAGCTCTGGCAGCCCCACAGACCCTGTCATGGTGAAAGGGGGCTGGTTTTCTTCCTGTTTTAAGCACCTTTGCAGAAAAGAAGAGGCTGAAGAGCAGCTCCTGGAAAAGCATGTGTTGTCCCCAGCTGGTGGATCAAGGCGGGTGCTGAGCGGGGTGCTTGGCTGCTGGATGCTGGGCTTGTTAAAGGGCAGAGACTGGCAGGACAAGGGGGCTGGAGTGAAGCTGGAGGAGGGAAGGGGGAGAGGAGAGATTGGGGAGAAGTTCTGTGCAGAGAGAGTGGTGAGGGGCTGGAAGGGGCTGCCCAGAGAGGGGGTGGGTGCCCAATCCATCCCTGGGGGTGCTCAAGGCCAGGTTGGATAGGTCCCTGGGCAACCTTGTGTAGCTCCAGGCCTGAGGTTGGTGTCCCTGCCTGTGGCAGGGGGTTGGAGCTCTGTGACCCTTGGGGTCCCTCCCAACCCAGACCAGCCCAGTCTGGGATTCTGTGATTCTCTGATTCTGTGAAAGGAGGGTGCAGAGAGGTGGGCAAGGGTCTCTTCAGCCAGGGGACAGGAGATGGGCCAAGGGGCAATGGGCTCAAGCTGCCCCAGGGCAGGGTCAGCTCAGCTGGGAGGGCAAAGTTCTTCCCTGGCAGAGCTGTGGGGCTGTGGCACAGGCTGCCCAGGGAGGGGCTGAGTCCCCAGCCCTGGGGGTGTTTAACAGGGGGGAGATGAGGTGCTCAGGGCTCTGGGTCAGCACGGGACAGGGACGGTTGGACTCGGTGATCATAAGAGGCTTTTCCAAACTGGTGATTCTGGGATTCTGTGGTTCTGTGACCTGTGTGATGCTTGGCCTTTCTGCCCTCCCTCCCTGTACAGCCTTTCCCTGTGCTGCGGCCTGTCTGTTGGCCTGGGTGGTGGGTGTTGCCCCAGGGATGCAAGGAAGGTGGTATCACCTGAAATGAGGCCCCTCTGGTGGGGCACAGACCCACAGCAGCACTGTAGGTAGAAAGTATGGTGCAGCTCTTGCAAGCCTGCAGTGCTGTGCTGCCCCACCTCTGTGTCCCCTCATGGGGGGGTCCTTGGGGTCCCTTCCAACCCAGATCATTCTATGATTCTGTGGTGACTGGGACAGCAGAGATTGACCTAGGGTGTCCCGTGGCTGTATGCAGCACTGCCCAGGGCACTGCCTGCAGCCAGCAAACCCCTGGCCATGCAAGAGGCCATGCTCTCGTGCAGGAAGGGCTGCAGGCAAAGTGGTGGCATGTCTGGGACCAGCATCCCAGGGCTGGGACAGTAACAGTCAGTCTGCTCTACCGTGGGCCCCTTTGAGGGCTGCTTGGTGGTTGTGGGGCACAGAGCAGAGGGCAGTCCGGGGCTGTGGAGGTGATGGCAGTGATGGGGTTGGGTCTGGTTGATGGTATTTGTGATGCTCACCCTGCTCATATAGATCCTTCCTTCATCCAGGTGACAGCCACGGATGCAGACAGCGGCGCCTTCGGCTCCCTCTCCTACTCCATCGGTTCCGGCATCGGCAGTGTTGTCCCAACACAGTTCAGCATCGACAAGCAGAGCGGGCAGCTGTGCACGGTGCAGCCCCTGGACCGCGACGAGGGCATGTCAGCCTACGATTTCACCATCACAGCCGTTGACGGGGTGAGCACCGAGGAGACCGCGGGGTAGATGACAGGGTGGCCATGAGCCAGCAGTGTGCCCTGGGGCTGAGAGAGACAATGGGATCCTGGGGGCATCAGGAGGAGTGTGGGCAGCAGGTCACAGGAGGGGATCCTCCCCCTCTGCTCTGCCCTGGTCAGGCCCCACCTGGAGTGTTGTGTCCAGTGCTGGGCTCCCTGGGATCAAACAGCCAGGGATCTCCTGGAGAGAGTCCAGAGGAGGCTGAGGAGATGCTGAAGGGCCTGGAGCATCTCCCCTGGGAGGAAAGGCTGAGAGAGCTGGGGCTGTTCAGCCTGGAGAGAAGAGACTGAGAGGGGATCTGATCAAAGGTTATCAATAGCTGAAGGGTGGGACACAGGGGGACATGGGCAGCCTCTTCTCAGTGTCTGTGGGACAGGACAAGGGGCGATGGGCTCAAGTGAGAGCACAGGGAGTTCCCCCCCAATCTGGGGAAGAACCCAGTGAGGGTGAGGGAGCCCTGGGACAGGCTGCCCAGGGGGTGTGGAGTCTCCTTCTCTGGAGAGATTCCAGACACTGACCTGTGTGCCCTGTCCTAGGGACCCTGCTTTGGCAGGGGGGTTGGACCCCATGGGCTCTGGGGGGCCCTTCCCACCCCTGTGGTTCTGTGATGCTGTGACGTGGTGCTGCTGAGCCAATCTGCTGACTCAGCGCCATGCGGGTGACACCGTTCTGCCTGACACCTCTCCCTGCACCACCAACCTCTTGATCTCATCCTTCCCCAGGGTGGGCTGAACTCCATGGTGTACGTGAAGGTGTTCCTGGAGGATATCAACGACAACCGGCCGGTGTTCTACCCGCTGGAGTACGCTGCCAGCATCAGCACGCAGAGCATGCCGGGCACCGCCGTGCTGCGCGTCACGGCCCACGACAAGGACGAGGGGCTGCACGGCAGGGTCACCTACCGCATCGTCCTGGGCAACTCACCCCCCCTCTTCTCCCTCAACAAGGACACAGGTGAGAGGTCTCAGGGGTCTCCTCAGAGGGGGACAGCGATCGGAGCAGCGGGATGTGGGCAGGTGTAAAAGCCCCATCTCAGCAGTGCAGTCTGACACCAGAACATGGCTGTTCCTCTCCCAGCCCTGTGTCACCCGACTCAGCTTCTTGAGCTGCTGCCAGCCCCATCCCAGACACCATCTCTGGCTTCTTGTTTCTGTTCCCTGCTCCGTTCCTCATTTATCCCATCTTCCTTCTCCCTCATTTATCCCATCTTCCTTCTCCCTCATTTATCCCATCTTCCCTCTTCTCTCTCAGTTATCCCATCTTCCCTCTTCTCCCTCATTTATCCCATCTTCCCTCTTCTCCCTCAGTTATCCCATCTTCCCTCTTCTCCCTCATTTATCCCATCTTCCCTCTTCTCCCTCATTTATCCCATCTTCCCTCTTCTCCCTCAGTTATCCCATCTTCCCTCTTCTCCCTCATTTATCCCATCTTCCCTCTTCTCCCTCATTTATCCCATCTTCCCTCTTCTCCCTCATTTATCCCATCTTCCTTCTTCTCCCTCATTCGTCCCATCTTCCTTCTCCCTCATTTATTCCATCTTCCTTCTCCCTCACTTGCCCCATCTTCCTTCATTCCTCATTCCTGGCTCACTGCACCTCTCCTCCTGCATGCTCCTTGCTTTGCCCTATCGAGCTGTGTCCTGCTTGGTTTGTCCTTGCCCAGTTCCCTCCTCTCCCTTGCTCAGATTACCCTCCTTCCCCATAAGTCTCTGTCACACCCAGTCTCACCTTTCCACTGCTGCATCTGCCCTGCCAGAGCCCGAGCAGATTCTGCTGGGCCATGAGAACGTGGGCATGTGGTGCCAGGGGCTGTCAGCAGGATGGGAAGGTGACCTGTGCTCAGCACAGGCATCTCTCCACAACGGTCCCCCAGTTCCCAGTACGTGACTGGGATGAGGCAGGCCTACCAACCATCCTAATGCAGGGCCACCCCCTCTGTAGGACCTGTCAAGGATGGTTCCTCTATTCTACATTTCCTCCCAAGAGTCTCCCAGCAGCGTGGATCCCACCTGCTGCCTCATGACCCCACACCCTGTGCCCTACACTCAGAGCCCTATTCCCTCCTTTCCCTTTCCCAGGATGTGCTTCCCAGCTCATTCCCACAGCCCTTAACTCTGCTTAGCTAAGGGCTGGTCTGAAGGCTGAAAAAGGAGGATTTGGGGTGGGTTTCCCAGGAGGATTCCTCCTCTTTACTCCACTTCTTCCATGGCAAACCCACCCCATCCCCATGATTCATATTGTTTGCTTCCCCCTGAGGTCTTTCTTCTCCGTGTCAGGGTTTGTCCTGCCAGGTGACAAGCTGGGGTTCAGGCATGGTGCCCTCTGAACTGCTTTCTTCCCTAGGTGTCATCTCCCTCTCATGGTCCCTGAGTGGTAAAGCCAACACCCTGCTGCAGCTGGTGATCTCTGCGCAGGACGGCGGGGGTCTCCAGGCACAGCCAAACGCCCGGGTCAACATCAGCATCGTGGAGGGCACCGTCTCACCCCCCGTCTTTGAGCAACCGCAGTACTTCTTCACAGTGCCAGAGGACGTGCTGCAGGGTGCCAGCGTGGGGACTGTCCGGGCCCAGAACCCTCCAGGTACAGGCTTGTCCCTTTCCTATCCTGTCACTCTCCTTGTTCCTGCATCGTTGCGAAAGCCCAGTACCACACAGAGCAGCCCTGTTCTGGGGGCTCCAGAGCTGGGCCCCAACACAAGGAAGATGTGGGGCTGTTGGAGAAGGGTCAGAGGAGCCACGGAGATGCTCAAGGGGCTGGAGCAGCTCCCCTCTGGAGAGAGGCTGAGGGAGCTGGGCTGGCTCAGCCTGGAGAAGAGAAGGCTGTGGGGGGACCTCATTGCAGCCTGCCAGTGCCTGAAGGGAGCAGAGGAACAGGAGGGGAATGGGCTTGTTAAAGGGCAGAGACTGGCAGGACAAGGGGGATGGAGTGAAGCTGGAGGAGGGAAGGGGGAGAGGAGAGACTGGGGGGAAGTTCTGTGCATAGAGAGTGGTGAGGGGCTGGAAGGGGCTGCCCAGAGAGGCGGTGGGTGCCCCGTGTCTGGGGGTGTTCAAGGCCAGGTTGGATGGGGCCCTGGGGAACCTTGAGTGAGCTGGGGCTGTTGAGCCTGGAGAGAAGAAGCCTGAGAGGGGATCTGATCAAAGGTTATCAATAACTGAAGGGTGGGACACAGGGGGACATGGGCAGCCTCTTCTCAGTGTCTGTGGGACAGGACAAGGGATGATGGCCTCAAGTTGGAGCACAGGGAGTTCCCCCCCAACCTGGGGAAGAACCCAGTAAGGGTGAGGGAGCCCTGGGACAGGCTGCCCAGGGGGTGTGGAGTCTCCTTCTCTGGAGAGATTCCAGCCCCGTCTGGACACCGACCTGTGTGCCCTGTCCTAGGGACCCTGCTTTGGCAGGGGGTCGGACCCCATGGGCTCTGGGGGGCCCTGCCAACCCCTATGGTTCTGTGATGCTGTGATTCTTGCATAGCTCCAGGCCTGAGGTTGGTGTCCCTGCCTGTGGCAGGGGGTTGGAGCTCTGTGACCCCTGGGGTCCCTCCCAGCCCATCCCAGCCTCTGATTCCTGTCTCCACTGCCTTGCCCACAGACCACGCCGATGACATCTTCTACTCCATCTCCTCGGGGGATCCTCACGGCTACTTCTCCATCGACTCAGCCTCCGGGAAGCTCTGCACCAGCCTCCCCCTTGACCACGAGTCCCAGGCAGTCCTCATCCTGGACGTGCAGGCCCGAAGCGGTTCCCCTCCTGCCTACAGCAGCACCCGGGTGAAAATCTCCATCTCAGACGTGAACGACAACGCGCCGGTGTTCCCGGCCTCCTCCGACTCCATCCTGCTGCCCGAGGCCACGGAACCTGGGGCCGTGGTGTACACCTTGCAGGCCGAGGACCGCGACAGCGGCGCCAACGGCCAGGTGAACTTTGAGCTGGTGTCGGGAGGCGAGGGCACCTTCAGCGTGGAGCGCTCCTCGGGGGCCGTGCGGCTGGTGGGGGCCCTGCAGCACGAGGCCGGCGCGGCCTACACGCTCTCGGTGGCGGCCCGGGATGGCGGCGTGCCCCAGCTCAGCTCCACCTTCACGCTGCTGGTGCACGTGCAGGCCGAGCACGACCACGGGCCCATCTTCGACACCCTCACCTACCGCGTGGAGGTGAGGGAGGGCGTCCCTGTCTCCACACGCTTCCTCCAGGTCCGGGCTTTGGCCAGGGAGGCCGAATCCCTCACCCTCACCTACCACTTGCGCGCCGACGGCGACGCCGCCAGCTTCGGCATCGTGCCGGAGAGCGGGTGGCTCTACGTCAAGAGCGCCCTGGACAGGGAGACAAGGGACCTGTACGTGCTGACGGTGTTGGCCTCAGCTGGGGGCAGCGGGGCCGGGGGGGAAGCCCGGAAGACAGGCACCAGCACTGTGCGGGTCAGCATCACGGATGAGAACGACAACAGCCCCCGGCTGAGCGAGGAGCGGTACTTCTTCACTGTCCCCGAGAACCAGGCTCCTGGGAGCAGCGTGGGGAGGGTGATGGCAAGTGACAGGGACGCTGGGCAGAACAGCCGGCTCACCTACCGCCTGCTGCAGCACGATCCCAACTTCCTCATCTACACACAGACGGGTGAGAGGCTCCCTGGGCAGGGGCTGGATCAGGAGAAGGGCCAGGGCAGGGCAGAAGCCACAGGGGCTGTAACTGAGTGTTGATAGAAGCATGGGATCACAGGCTGGTGTGGTGGGAAGGGCCCTCAGAGCCCCCCCCAGTGACCCCCAGCTACAGGCAGGGACACCCCCCTCCCCAGCCCAGGGTGCCCCCAGCCCCATCCAACCCGGCCTTGAGCCCTGACAGGGATCCCAGGACAGCTCCAGCTCCTCTGGGCACCCTGTGCCAGGGCCTCCCCCCTCCCCAGGAAGGATTTCTGCCCCCCAACCCCTCTCCATCCCCTCCCGCAGCTGAAGACCATTCCCCTGGGCCTGGCCCTCCCTGTCCTGGGCACCAGCCCCTCTCCAGCTCTCCTGGAGCCCCTGGAGGGATGGGAAGGGGCTCAGAGCTCTCCCTAGAAGCAGCCTCCTCTCCTCTCCTCTCCTCTCCTCTCCTCTCCTCTCCTCTCCTCTCCTCTCCTCTCCTCTCCTCTCCTCTCCTCTCCTCTCCTCTCCTCTCCTCTCCTCTCCTCTCCTCTCCTCTCCTCTCCTCTCCTCTCCTCTCCTCTCCTCTCCTCTCCTCTCCTCTCCTCTCCTCTCCTCTCCTCTCCTCTCCTCTCCTCTCCTCTCCTCTCCTCTCCTCTCCTCTCCTCTCCTCTCCTCTCCTCTCCTCTCCTCTCCTCTCCTCTCCTCTCCTCTCCTCTCCTCTCCTCTCTCCAGAGCAGAGGGGCTCCAACCCTCCCATCATCTCCCTGCCCCTGCAGCGCTGGGCTCCTCAGCCACATACTTGAGCATAGTCTCTTCTCTCTAAAGAGCTTTTTGGGCTGAGCTGTGTCCCCTCTTCTCCCTCCCAGGGGAGCTCAGCACCAAGCACAGCCTGGACCGGGAGCAGCAGTCCAGCTACCAGCTCCTGGTGATCGTGCAGGACGGGGGGGCACCACCCCGCAGTGCCACGGGCACCGTCTACGTCACCGTGCTGGATGAGAACGACAACGCCCCAGCTTTCCTTCACGTGGCCAGTGGCCAGGAGCTGCCTGTGCAGGTAGGGCTGGGGCCCTGCTGAGGTAGGGGTGAGCTCACCTCAAGGTTTGGGGGGCAAACAGAGCAGGTAGGGGCACCTAAGGGGGGTTTTTAGGGAGGGGGGTAAGCAGACTTAAGTTGCATCCATCCCCAGCCTGGGAAATCTGGTCAAGGTGTGGTGGGATGGGCATGTGAAATGCAGGTATCCCTGTGCACAGGGTGGGTGAGGGAGGCAGAGGGCTCTGAGACCCAAGGAAGCAGGATCTCATCCCCCTGCAAGGAGGGAAGGCGAAAGGGAGCCCAATGCTGGCCCAGGGGTGGCATGCGTGTGAGCAGGGGGGCTTGGGGTGCCCTTAAATCTCAGGACTTCGAGGCAGCGTCCTCAAAGCCACCTGCACTGTGCTGGGTCTGAAGCATCGTGGTGATGGCAGCCTTCATCTGCTGCTGGTCCTGCCTGAGCCGGGTCAGAGCAGGCAGGACTGTGTGGGCAGGTCACTGCGGTGCCCTGGCAGCTATCACCACCCTGGGGACACTCTGCAAGGCCATTCCTGTGTGGTCCTTCCCCCCTCCCTGATCCTGGGCACAGCCACCCCTTGCCCAGCCTGGACAAGAGCAAGTCCAGCCAGCACTCAGCCTGAAGAACTGCCTGGCAAGGGGGGATCTCAGGCTTGAGCCCATTGCCCCTTGTCCCATCTCCTGTCCCCTGGCTGAAGAGACCCTGGCCCACCTCTCTGCACCCTCCTGGCAGGGCAGGGGAGGTGGATGGGGAGAAGGTCTCCCCTCAGCCTCCTCTTCTCCAGGCTCAACACCCCCAGCTGCTCCTCAGAGGATTTGCCCTCCAGCCCCTTCCCCAGCCTGGCTGCCCTTCTCTGGACTCGCTCCAGCACCTCCATGTCCTTCTGATGCTGAGGAGCCCAGAACTGGACCCAGCACTCGAGCTGCAGCCTCCCCAGTGCCCAGTCCAGGGGCACAATCCCCTCCCCAGACCTACTGGCCACCCTGGCTCTGACACAAGCCAGGATGCCCTTTGCCTTCCTGGCCCCCTGGGCACTCTGCTGGCTCCTGGTCAGCCTGCAGCCGACCAAAAGGTTCAGAGAAGGACATTCATGGGACCTCAAGGAGATGACAATTTCCATGCAGAAAGACAGGACTTGAACCTTTTTGGCATGGAAGATGTGGCAGGAATCTATCAGAGGGGTGCAGTGGGTGGCACAGAGAAGGAGAGATTAGAAGATGCTCTTCTCACAAGAAAACACCTACCCAGAATGGGAAGGACTGACCAGGCAGCAGGTTTAAAATAAACCAAGGCAGGAGTTTTTCCTGCAGAATGTAATTAAATGGTGCAGCCGTTGCCAGAAGCTGGATGGCTTCAAAACCAGATGAATTCATGGAAAGAAAGGAAAAAAAACAACCCTTCAAAAGCCATCGAATGAAAATATGATGTGTGGCTCAGGAAGTGCCCAGCCACAAACTGCTGGGAGCTGATGAGGTTTCACAGGAGGTTTATTCCATATGAACCCTGTTTGTTGCATCTTAGAGTGGTCTGGGCTGGGAGGGACCCTGAGGGTCCCAGAGCTCCAACCCCCTGTCACAGGCAGGGACACCAACCTCAGGCCTGGAGCTACACAAGGTTGCCCAGGGCCCATCCAACCTGGCCTTGAACACCCCCAGGGATGGATTGGGCACCCACCCCCTCTCTGGGCAGCCCCTTCCAGCCCCTCCCCACTCTCTCTGCACAGAACTTCCCCCCAATCTCTCCTCTCCCCCTTCCCTCCTCCAGCTTCACTCCATCCCCCTTGTCCTGCCAGTCTCTGCCCTTGAACAAGCCCATTCCCCTCCTGTTCCTCTGCTCCCTTCAGGGACTGGCAGGCTGCAATGAGGTCCCCCCACAGCCTTCTCCTCTCCAGGCTGACCCAGCCCAGCTCCCTCAGCCTCTCTCCATAGGGGAGCTGCTCCAGCCCCCTGAGCATCTCCGTGGCTCCTCTGACCCCTCTCCAACAGTTCCACATCTTCCTTGTCCTGGGGCCCAGCTCTGGACACAGGATCCAGCTGGGGCCTCCCAGGGCAGAGCAGAGAGGGACAATCCCCTCCCTGTCCCTGCTGCCACCCCTCTGCTGATGGAGCCCAGGATCCCATCGCCCTTCCCAGCTGTGAGCACACTGCTGGCTCATGGGGAGCTTCTCACCCCCCATGACACCCAGGTCCTTCTCAGCAGGGCAGAAATATCTTCCCCACATATCCCCTGCAGCCACTGTCAGAGCCATGCTCAGGGTTGAGGTTGCTCTCTGATCTTCAGACCAAGGTGTCAGCCTTCTTGGAGGGTGGACTCCAGCCCTGGACAAGCCTGGTGGCAATTTTATGAAGGCTAAAGGCTTTTGTGGAGGCAAGACCACCTCCCTTGCTGTCTCTGCCTCTGTTTGCGCATCAGAACTGGCATTTGTATGTAGAGCCTGTGTAAGTGCTGCCCCTCCAACCCCTCTGCTGCTCCTCCAACCCCTCTGCTGCTCCTCCAACCCCTCTGCTGCCCCTCCAACCCCTCTGATGCTCTTCCAACCCCTCTGCTGCTCCTCCAACCCCTCTGCTGCCCCTCAAACCCCTCTGCTGCCCATCCAACCCCTCTACTGCCCATCCAACCCCTCTGCTGCCCCTCAAACCCCTCTGCTGCCCATCCAACCCCTCTGCTGCTCCTCCAACCCCTCTACTGCTCCTCCAACCCCTCTGCTGCCCCTCAAACCCCTCTGCTGCTCCTCCAACCCCTCTACTGCCCCTCCAACCCCTCTGCTGCCCCTCAAACCTCTCTGCTGCCCCTCAAACCCCTCTGCTGCTCCTCCAACCCCTCTGCTGCCCCTCAAACCCCTCTGCTGCCCATCCAACCCCTCTGCTGCCCCTCCAACCCCTCTGCTGCCCATCCAACCCCTCTGCTGCTCCTCCAACCCCTCTGCTGAGTCCCTGCTCTTCCTGGATGAGTCTGATCCCTTGTGGAGGAGCACTGTGACTGTGCACACCGAGCAGGACCCCTTGTACCCTGCTTGAGAGCAATTAGGGACAGCACAGGGGGCAGGCCCTGCCTCGGCCTGTGACAGGAGGGGTTGGAAAGGGCCCCCTGAGCATGACCCCGCACCGAGGAGTCCACACAGACACTCCTAAATGAGACTTTGGGGGGAAGTTCTGTGCAGAGAGAGTGGTGAGGGGCTGGAAGGGGCTGCCCAGAGAGGGGGTGGGTGCCCCATCCCTGGGGGTGTCCAAGGCCAGGTTGGATGGGGCCCTGGGCAACCTTGTGTTGCTCCAGGCTTGGAGATTGGTGTCCCTGCCTGTGGCCCTCGGGGTCCCCTCCCAGCCCAGATCCAGCTATATTTAGAAGCTCCTCTGCCTCCATCGCTGCTGCGAAATGCTGCCCCAGATTCCTTGATCTGGAAGTTACAAACTGTCTCTTAATTTCCAGCCTAAACTAATTTCTGGCCACTTTAGGCTCATTTGTTCCTGTGCCAAGATTGTGTTTCTGCTTAAGCAGCCCTTCTCCCTCCCCTTGGAATTTCCCTCCCCCTCTCCCCAGTGTTTACAGAGCTCAGGCACATTGCTGCTTGCCCTGGCTGAACGAGCCCAGCTCCTCTGGTCCCCCCCACCCCCAGCGCCACCAGCGTGGTGCCAGCAGCTTGTGCAGCAGCTTCTTCACAGAACCACAGGGTTGGAAAAGCCCTTTAAGCCCATCGAGTCCAACCATCCCTGTCCTGTGCTGACCCAGATCCCTGAGCACCTCATCTCCCCTCTGTTAAACACCCCCAGGGTGGGGACTCAGCCCCTCCCTGGGCAGCCCTGTGCCACAGCCCCACAGCTCTGCCAGGGAAGAACTTTGCCCTCCCAGCTGAGCTGACCCTGCCCTGGGGCAGCTTGAGCCCATTGCTCCCTTGTCCCATCTCCTGTCCCCTGGCTGAAGAGACCCTCGCCCACCTCTCTGCACCCTCCTGGCAGGGCAGGGGAGGTGGATGGGGAGAAGGTCTCCCCTCAGCCTCCTCTTCTCCAGGCTCAACACCCCCCAGCTCCCTCAGCTGCTCCTCAGAGGATTTGCCCTCCAGCCCCTTCCCCAGCCTGGTTGCCCTTCTCTGGACTGGCTCCAGCACCTCCATGTCCTTCTGATGCTGAGGAGCCCAGAACTGGACCCAGCACTCGAGCTGCAGCCCTCCCCAGGGCCCAGTCCAGGGGCACAATCCCCTCCCCAGACCTACTGGCCACCCTGGCTCTGACACAAGCCAGGATGCCCCTTGGCCTTCCTGGCCCCTGGGCACTCTGCTGGCTCATGGTCAGTCACCCAACACCCCCCAGGTCCTTCTCTGCCTGACAGCTCTCCAGACAGGCTCCCCCAGCCTGTAGCTGCTGGGGGTTGTTATGTCCCATGGGCAGCACTCTGCCCCTTGGCCTTGTTAAACCTCATCCCATAGGATGTGATCCCCTCAGGTCCCTGCTGGGATTCCCCCTTCTCTTTCTCCACGCAGGGAAGCAGTACCACACAGGGATGGGCTGGAGCAGCTGGATCTGGGAGGGGATTTGTTGCTGTGGGATGTGCTGGTGCTCAGGATGGGAGCTGGAGGTCTGCTGGTGTGGAAGGGACCCCCCAGGTCTGGGCCAGGCTGGGTAGGGGCTCCCCCAGTGAGGTGTGGGCAGGGGCAAGGAGTCTGAGCTGGAGGGGAGACCTGTCTGCCAGCAAGGGTGACTTGTCTGCCAAGGGTCCACCCCAAAACCAGTGAGGGGCAGAGGAGGGGATGTGTCCATGGAGAGGCTGAGGGAGCTGGGCTGGTTCATGGGGAGCACCTTAGAGCCCCTTCCAGTCCCTGAAGGGAGCAGAGGAACAGGAGGGGAATGGGCTTGTTAAAGGGCAGAGACTGGGGGATGGAGTGAAGCTGGAGGAGGGAAGGGGGAGAGGAGAGATTGGGGGGAAGGTCTGTGCAGAGAGAGTGGTGAGGGGCTGGAAGGGGCTGCCCAGAGAGGGGGTGAGTGCCCCGTCCCTGGGGGTGTTCCAGGCCAGGTTGGATGGGGCCCTGGGCAACCTTGTGTAGCTCCAGGCCTGAGGTTGGTGTCCCCTGCCTGTGGCAGGGGGTTGGAGCTCTGTGACCCTTGGGGTCCCTCCCAAACCTGGCAGGGGGTTGGAGCTCTGTGACCCCTGGGGTCCCTCCCAAACCTGGCAGGGGGGTTGGAGCTCTGTGAGCTTTGGGGTCCCTCCCAAAACTTGGCAGGGGGGGGTTAGAGCTCTGTGAGCCTTGGGGTCCCTCCCAAACCTGGCAGGGGGGGTTGGAGCTCTGTGACCCTTGGGGTCCCTCCCAGCCCAGGCCAGGCTGGGATTTCCATAACGATCCAAAAAGGGGGCTTCATGCAGGGCTGCTACAGGTGGGCTCTGTCAGGAGGCTCCTGTCTCCCCTCTGAACGTGGGGAGAGCTGAGTGTGTGTGTGATTGGTGACTGGATGGAGCTGGGGTGCACTGGTGCAGGGTGGGGGGCTCCACGGCCCACAGACAGCTGTCAGCAGTGCTAGAGGAACCAAGAGGAGAAGGGAAGAGCCCTCAGAGACACCGGACCACAGAGAGCTTTGGGATGGAAGGGACCTCAGAGATCATCCACTCCCACCCCCCTGCCACAGGCAGGGACACCCCCCCTCCCCAGCCCAGGGTGCCCCAAGCCCCCAACCAACCCAGCCTTGGACACCTCCAGGGGTCCAGGGGCAGCCCAGCCTCTCTGGGCACCCTGTGCCAGGGCCTCCCCCTCCCAGAGTAAAGCATTCCTTCCTCACATCTCACCTCCCCCTGCCCTCTGCCAGCTTGAAGCCATCACCCCATGTCCTGACCCCTGCCCTCCCTGGTGACCAGCACCTCTCCCACCTTCCTGTAGGGCCCCCTTAAGTGTTGGTAACCCATAATTAGCCCCACCCCCAGAGCCTTCTCTTCTCCAGGCTGAACAGCTCCAGCTCTCTCAGCCTGGCTTCATAGCAGAG
>JAKCOX010000269.1:0-51185 GCA_022605575.1 Laterallus jamaicensis coturniculus | reverse complement strand
TCACAGAACCACAGGGTTGGAAAGCCCTTTAAGCCCATCGAGTCCAACCGTCCCTGTGCTGTGCTGACCCAGATCCCTGAGCCCCTCATCTCCCCTCTGTTAAACACCCCCAGGGCTGGGCACTCAGCCCCCTCCCTGGGCAGCCTGTGCCACAGCCCCACAGCTCTGCCAGGGAAGAACTTTGCCCTCCCAGCTGAGCTGACCCCTGCCCTGGGGCAGCTTGAGCCCATTGCCCCTCGTCCCATCTCCTGTCCCCTGGCTGAAGAGACCCTCGCCCACCTCTCTGCACCCTCCTGGCAGGGCAGGGGAGGTGGATGGGGAGAAGGTCTCCCCTCAGCCTCCTCTTCTCCAGGCTCAACACCCCCAGCTCCCTCAGCTGCTCCTCAGAGGATTTGCCCTCCAGCCCCTTCCCCAGCCTGGTTGCCCCTTCTCTGGACTCGCTCCAGCACCTCAATGTCCTTCTGATGCTGAGGAGCCCAGAACTGGACCCAGCACTCGAGCTGCAGCCTGCCCACTGCCCAGCCCAGGGGCACAATCCCCTCCCCAGACCTACTGGCCACCCTGGCTCTGACACAAGCCAGGATGCCCTTGGCCTTCCTGGCCCCTGGGCACTCTGCTGGCTCATGGTCAGTCACCCAACACCCCCAGGTCCTTCTCTGCCTGACAGCTCTCCAGACAGGCTCCCCCAGCCTGTAGCTGCTGGGGGTTGTTATGTCCCATGGGCAGCACTCTGCCCTTGGCCTTGTTAAACCTCATCCCATAGGATGTGATCCCCTCAGGTCCCTGCTGGGATTCCCCTTCTCTTTCTCCACGCAGGGAAGCAGTACCACACAGGGATGGGCTGGAGCAGCTGGATCTGGGAGGGGATTTGTTGCTGTGGGATGTGCTGGTGCTCAGGATGGGAGCTGGAGGTCTGCTGGTGTGGAAGGGACCCCCAGGTCTGGGCCAGGCTGGGTAGGGGCTCCCCCAGTGAGGTGTGGGCAGGGGCAAGGAGTCTGAGCTGGAGGGGAGACCTGTCTGCCAGCAAGGGTGACTTGTCTGCCAAGGGTCCACCCAAAACCAGTGAGGGGCAGAGGAGGGGATGTGTCCATGGAGAGGGCTGAGGGAGCTGGGCTGGTTCATGGGGAGCACCTTAGAGCCCCTTCCAGTCCCCTGAAGGGAGCAGAGGAACAGGAGGGGAATCAGCTTGTTCAAGGGGCAGAGACTGGCAGGACAAGGGGGATGGAGTGAAGCTGGAGGAGGGAAGGGGGAGCGAGAGATTGGGGGGAAGTTCTGTGCAGAGAGAGTGGTGAGGGGCTGGGAAGGGGCTGCCCAGAGAGGGGGTGGGTGCCCCGTGCCTGGGGGGTGTTCCAGGCCAGGTTGGATGGGGCCCTGGGCAACCTTGTGTAGCTCCAGGCCTGGAGGTTGGTGTCCCTGCCTGTGGCAGCGGGTTGGAGCTCTGTGACCCCTGGGGTCCCTCCCAAACCTGGCAGGGGGGTTGGAGCTCTGTGAGCCTTGGGGGTCCCTCCCAAACCTGGGCAGGGGGGTTGGAGCTCTGTGACCCTTGGGGGTCCCTGCCAGGTTTGGCAGGGGGGGTTGGAGCTCTGTGACCCTTGGGGTCCCTCCCAAACCTGGCAGGGGGGGTTGGAGCTCTGTGACCCCTTGGGGGTCCCTGCCAGGTTTGGCAGGGGGGTTGGAGCTCTGTGACCCTTGGGGTCCCTCCCAAACCTGGCAGGGGGGTTGGAGCTCTGTGACCCTTGGGGTCCCTCCCAGCCCAGGCCAGGCTGGGATTTCCATAACGATCCAAAAAGGGGGCTTCATGCAGGGCTGCTACAGGTGGGCTCTGTCAGGAGGCTCCTGTCTCCCCTCTGAACGTGGGGGAGAGCTGAGTGTGTGTGTGATTGGTGACTGGATGGAGCTGGGGTGCACTGGTGCAGGGGTGGGGGGCTCCACGGCCCACAGACAGCTGTCAGCAGTGCTAGAGGAACCAAGAGGAGAAGGGAAAAGCCCTCAGAGACACCGAACCACAGAGAGCTTTGGGATGGAAGGGACCTCAGAGATCATCCACTCCCACCCCCTGCCACAGGCAGGGACACCCCCCCTCCCAGCCCCAGGGTGCCCCAAGCCCCAACCAACCCAGCCTTGGACACCTCCAGGGGTCCGGGGGGCAGCCCAGCCTCTCTGGGCACCCTGTGCCAGGGCCTCCCCCTCCCAGAGGAAAGCATTCCTTCCTCACATCTCACCTCCCCCCTGCCCTCTGCCAGCTTGAAGCCATCACCCCATGTCCTGACCCTGCCCTCCCTGGTGACCAGCCCCTCTCCCACCTTCCTGTAGGGCCCCCTTAAGTGTTGGTAACCCATAATTAGCCCCACCCCCAGAGCCTTCTCTTCTCCAGGCTGAACAGCTCCAGCTCTCTCAGCCTGGCTTCATAGCAGAGCTGCTCCAACCCCTTGATGATCTCCATGGCCTCATCTGGACTCACTCCAGCAGCTCCAGGTCTCTCCTATCCTGGGGACCCCAGAGCTGGACACAGCACCTCAAGGGGTCTCACCAGAGCAGAGCAGAGGGGGCAGAATCCCCTCCCTCGACCTGCTGGCCATGCTGCTCCTGGTGCAGCCCAGGATGGGGTTGGCCCAGGTGCCCAAGCCCAGGAAGGGCTGCCAGCAGCCTTCCCAGCCATCTCCAGCCCCCCTGGGCTGGCTGGTGGCAGCAGAGGAACCACCTCCCCCTGCCAGGGTGCCTGCACTCTGCAGTGCCAGGGCCACCCCTTTGCTGGGGGGGGTCTGAGAGAGCAGGGAGCACCAGGACTGTCCCCACACACTGGGGGTCCCTTTGCTGGGGAGGTTCTGATGCAGCACAGGTGACACAGAGACTGTCCTCCCAGCACTGGTGGTTAAACTGGGTGGAATGGGGAGGGCTGACAAGGCAGAAACACCCTTTGCCAGCTGTGCTGCAGCCTTCTCCAGCCCCAGGCACAGCCTGTGGGCCCTGCTGAGGGGTTGGTACCCTGGGTAAGGTGTAGGGCTGTTGTAGGGAGGTGTGGATGCTACACCACGCTCAGGGGGTCTGGCAGTGGTCTGGGAGGTCCCTTGCACCACTCAGGTGGTCTAGGGATGGTCAGGGAGGTCCCTTGTGCCACTCAGGGGTGTGGGGATGGTCTGGGAGGTCCTTTGTGCCACTCAGGGGGTCTGGGGATGGTCTGGGGGGGTCCCTTGTGCCACTCAGGGGTGTGGGGATGGTCTGGGGGGGTCCCTTGTGCCAGTCAGGGGTTTGGGGATGGTCTGGGGGGTCCCTTGTGCCACTCAGGGGTGTGGGGATGGTCTGGGAGGTCCCTTGTGCCAGTCAGGGGTGTGGGGGATGGTCTTGGGGGTCCCCTTGTGCCTCTCAGGGGTGTGGGGATGGTCTGAGGGGTCCCTTGTGCCACTCAGGGGTCTGGGGATGGTCTGGGAGGTCCCTTGTGCCAGTCAGGGGTGTGGGGATGGTCTGGGGGGTCCCTTGTGTCACTCAGGGGTGTGGGGATGGTCTTGGGGGGTCCCCTTGTGCCACTCAGGGGTGTGGGGGATGGTCTGGGGGGTCCCTTGTGCCACTCAGGGGTGTGGGGATGGTCTGGGGGGGGTCCCTTGTGCCACTCAGGGGGTGTGGGGATGGTCTGGGGGGTCCCTTGTGCCACTCAGGGGTCTGGGGATGGTCGGGGGGGGTACCATGTTTCACTCATCTGCTCCCTGGGTGGTGCTGCAGGTGCTGGAGGAGAAACCCTCGGGGCTCCTGGTCGCCTCCCTGCAAGCCAAGGACCCTGATGAGGGTGAGAACGGGGACCATCACCTACTCACTGACAGGTACCAGGACCATCACCTACTCACTGACAGGTACCAGCTGCAGGACTGACAGACAGACAGACACGGCTCTGCCCTGCACCCCTCACCCACACAGGCAGATGGGTGCCCCCTGCCCAAGCCCTGTGCCACTGCGCCCCCTCCTCTATCCCGCCCTGCCCTCCCGCCCCTGCCTCTCCCAGCAGCACTGCACCTTTCTGGGGGAGCAGCTGCCCTTGAGGAGAGGCTGAGGGAGCTGGGCTGGGGGGGGGAAGGGGAAGGGGATGGGGGAGGGGAAGGGGGGAGGGGAAGGGGAAGGGGAAGGGGAAGGGGAAGGGGAAGGGGAAGGGGAAGGGGAAGGGGAAGGGGAAGGGGAAGGGGAAGGGGAAGGGGAAGAAAGGGGAGGGGAGGGGAAGGGGAAGGGGAAGGGGAAGGGGAAGGGGAAGGGGAAGGGGAAGGGGGAAGGGGAAGGGGAAGGGGAAGGGGAAGGGGAAGGGGAAGGGGAGAGGGAGAGGGAAGGGAAGGGGAAGGGGAGGGGAGGGGAGGGAGAGGGAAGGGAAGGGAAGGGAAGGGAAGGGAAGGGGAAGGGAAGGGGAAGGGGAAGGGAGGGAGAGGGAAGGGAAGGGGAGGGAGGGGAGGGGAGGGGGGAGGGGAGGGGAGAGGGGAGGGAAGGGAGGGAGGGAAGGGAAGGGAAGGGAAGGGAAGGGAAGGAAGGGAAGGGAAGGGAAGGGAAGGGAAGGGAAGGGAAGGGAAGGGAAGGGAAGGGAAGGGAAGGGAAGGGAAGGGAAGGGAAGGGAAGGGAAGGGAAGGGAAGGGAAGGGAAGGGAAGGGAAGGGAAGGGAAGGGAAGAGGGAAGGGAAGGAAGGGAAGGAAGGGAAGGGAAGGGAAGGGAAGGGAAGGGAAGGGAGGGAGGGGAGGGGAGGGGAGGGGAGGGAGGGGAGGGGAGGGGAGGGAGGGAAGGGGAGGGGAGGGGAGGGGAGGGGAGGGGAGGGGAGGGGAGGGGAGGGAGGGGGAGGGGAAGACACAACCTTAGAGCCCCTTCCCATCCCTGAAGGGAGCATAACTAGTGATTAACTAGTTCCTGAAGGGAACATAACTAGTGATTAACTAGTTAATCACAGGCTGCCCAGAGAGGGGGTGGGTGCCCAATCCATCCCTGGGGGTGTTCAAGGCCAGGTTGGATGGGGCCCTGGGCAACCTTGTGTAAGCTCCAGGCCTGAGGTTGGTGTCCCTGCCTGTGGCAGGGGGTTGGAGCTCTGTGACCCCTGGGGTCCCTCCCAGCCCAGTCTCTGGTCCCTCAGGAGCCTGGGCAGAGCGCTTCACGCTGCACGTGGGCACCGGGGAGCTGCGCACGGCCGCGGTGCTGCGCCGGGCCGAGCGCGCCGAGTACGTCCTGACCGTGAGCGCCAGCGACCGGGGCACAGCGCCGCGCAGCACCTCGGCCACCATCCGCATCCAGGTACCCCCTGCACCCCCCTCTGCCCTGCACCACCCACCATCCGCATCCAGGTACCCCCTGCACCCCCCTCTGCCCTGCACCACCCACCATCCACATCCAGGTACCCCCTGCACCCCCCTCATCCCTGCACCACCCACCATCCGCATCCAGGTACCCCCAGCACCCCCCCGTGCCCTCCCCAGCCACCATCCGCATCCAGGTACCCCCAGCACCCCGCCCCCCATCCCTCCCCAGCCACCATCCGCATCCAGGTACCCCCCACCTACTCCCCCTCCCCTCATCCCTGCATCACCCATCATCTGAATCCAGGTACCCCCACCTACCCCAGCACCCCTCCCCAGCCACCATCCTCATCCAGGTACCCCCAGCACCCCTCCCCTCATCCCTGCACCATTCGCCTCTCACTCCCCTCTGAGGACACCCCCCAGCCCTCCCCCCATCCCCCTTCCCAGCCTCCACACCGGCATCCCGGGACACCCCTGATCGAGCTGGTGGGGTAGCCTTAAATCTGAGGGGAGAGCGTTGGGGTGGAAGGGGTGTGAAGGGAAGGGATGGGGTGGGATGGGATGGGATGGGGGTGGAAAGGAATGGGAAGGGATGAGAAAGGAAGGGAAGGGATGGGATAGGATGGGAAGGGGTGGGAAGGAATGGGAAGGGATAGGATGGGAAGGGATGGGCCTGTGCCACCGTGTGCGATCCCATTTGTAGAACAAGGGAGTCAAGGGCCAGGGAGTCAAGGACCAAGGAGTCAAAAAACAGGGAATCAAGGACCAGGGAGTCAAGGACCAAGGAGTCAAAAAACAGGGAATCAAGGACCAGGGAGTCAAGGGCCAGGGAGTCAAGGACTGTGCCCAGGTGGCTGTTGGCTTGTCTCACCTCCCTTGGTGGCCTCAGCCAGTGCTCGGTCACCCTCCCAGTGCCGAGTGTTTCCTGGTGTTCAGAGGAGCCTCCTGGGTTTTGGCTTGTGCCCTCTGCCTCTGGGCCTGGCCCTGGGTGCCACGGGGCATTCAGCTCTGTCCCCTCTGCACCCTCCCTTCAGGCATTGATACACTTTGGTGATCCAGCCCCTGGACCTCCTCTGCCCACCCAGCAGCCCCACCTGTCCTCACCCACCCTCCCCACCCAGGGGCAGCTCCTCTTCCACCCTGTCACCCCTGTGCTTGTCCTCAGTCTGTTTTCCAGGTCGGTGTCCACCCATTAGGCCACAGGAGCTGAGCCCTCGCCTCCCAACACCCTCTTTCTGCAGTCCCCACGTCCCCCTCTCCACTGGCAGGACCTCCTGGAAGGCATCACCCCGCTGCATCCCCCCTCACTGCCCCCTCTCTCCACAGGTGCTGCCGTCCTCCCGCGTGCTGCCGCGGCCCGATGCCACCGTGCTGACCCTCCACCCCCTGGAGGGGGGTGAAGCCAGGGTCTGTGATTGGCTCGGTGGCACCCCCGGACGCCCCTGGGCGAGGACAGGTGACCTACACGGTGGTAGGAGGCGGTGGGGACGGCACCTTCGCGGTTGACAGCGTGACGGGGGAGATTTACGCCGCCCGCGAGTTGGACTACGAAGCTTGGGGCCCGGCACGTGCTCCAGGTGAGCGCCGAGGACACGCAGCGAGGCTACCCGCCAGCCGCCTGGTGCTGGTGCAGATCCACGTGCAAGACTGCAACGACCAGGCCCCCGCCTTCCCTGAAGACCCCATCACCATCGTGGTGCCCGAGAACACGCAGGCGGGCTCCTCCATCTTCACCTTCCAGGCCCTGGACGGGGACGGGGTGGGCCCCAACAGCCAGGTGCGCTACACCCTGCTACACCAGGAGCCCCCCGGGGCTCCCTTCCAGCTCGACAGCCGCTCGGGGCTGCTGACCCTGCGCCAAGGCCTGGACAGGGAGGCTGTTGCCTCCTTCCTCTTGGTGGTGGAGGCCAAAGACCAGGCCCGCAACGTCAGCCAGCGCCGCTCGGCCGCGGTCACCGCCCGCGTCTTCGTCACCGACGAGAACGACAACGCGCCTGTCTTCCTCTCGCCGCCTGTTGTCAGCGTCATGGAGGACCAGCCCACCGGCTTCGTGGCCCTGCACGTGGTGGCCCAGGACGAGGATCTGGGAGAGAACGGGCGCGTGAGCTACCTGCTGAGGGCAGGCAACAGCGACGGGCGCTTCCACCTGAACCCCAGCACGGGTGAGGGGCACAGGAGGGGGCTCTGGGAATGGTGCAGGGACGCCCCAGGACGTGGCCTTGGTGGACAGGGGGAGGGAGACCCTGGGAACGTGGCAGGGCTGGGAATGGCTCAGGGATGCCCAAATATGTGGCCTTGTTGCACAGGGGGAGGGTGTGGGCTGGGGACCACAGAGGAAGGAGACCCTGGGAACCTGGAGGGGCTGAGAGTGGCACAGGGACACCTGAGGAGGTGGCCTTGGTGCACAGGGGGAGGGTGTGGGCTGGGGACCCTGGAGGAGGGCCTGGGCTGGGGACCCCAGAGGAGGGAGACCCTGGGAACCTGGAGGGGCTGAGAGTGGCACAGGGACACCTGAGGAGGTGGCCTTGGTGCACAGGGGGAAGGTCTGGGCTGGGGACCCTGGAGAAGGGAGTGGGCTGGGGACCCCAGAGGAGGGCCTGGGCTGGGGACCCCGGAGGAGGGAGACCCTGGTGTGGTAGGGACCCCTGAGCGTGCCACCTGCTTGCTGGTGCCTCCCTGGAGACCCCCATCACACCCCAGTGCCCGCAGCCTTGTCCCAGGAGCACTGTGGTCCCAGCTCCCTCCTCCCCCTGTCCGCAGGTGCGCTGTCCATCGTGCGGGCCCTCAACAGGGAGGAGGTGTTGCAGCACAACCTGACGGTGGTGGCCATGGACCACGGCTTCCCCCGGCGCTCTGCCACCCAGCTGCTGACCGTGCTGGTGCTGGATGTCAACGACGAGGCGCCGGCCTTCCAGCAGCCCGAGTATGAAGCTCAGGTCATGGAGAACTTGCCAGCTGGCAGCCCTGTGCTGCAGGTGCTGGCCCTGGACCGGGACCTGGGTGAGGATGCAGGGGGAGAGCAAGCTGCCTAATTCGAGCAGGGGGTCTTTGAGGAGATGCTTCACCCAGGAGTGGGTGTGTTCTGCTCCCCACCCCCAGCCTGGTTTGGAGAGCCTTGGCTGAGCGTGGAGGGAAGGTTCATCACCCAACCTGGAGATGAGGGATGGGCTGAATTCTGGGAGAAGCTGGGAATGAGAACAGGGACTGTGATTCCCTCTGTTCCTCAGAAGTTCCTCATCCCACCTTCCCTTCCACGAGCTGAGCCCCTCCTCCACCACACATCTCTGCCCCAGCTTTACCTGACAGGGACTGAGGTTCACCCTCTCCCCCAACCTGTGGGACCCCTGGGTGGGAAGCCTGGGAGGAGGGAGGTGCAGGGTTTCAAGCCAGGGGACCCTGGGGTTGCTGTGGGGCTGCCCCCAAACTGTGTTCCTCCCTGCAGGTGCCAATGGGCAGGTGTCCTATGGGGGTCTCTCTGGGGGACCCTTCTCCATCCACCCACAGACGGGGCTTATTGTCACCACGCGTGTCCTGGACCGGGAGGAGCAGGAGCATCACGTGCTGATGGGTAGGGCTGTGCTGCTGTGTGACAGGGTGACACTGGCTGGGGGGGCACAGGGGAGGGGATGGGTGGCCAGTAGGTCTGGGGAGGGGATTGTGCCCCTGGACTGGGCACTGGGGAGGCTGCAGCTCGAGTGCTGGGTCCAGTTCTGGGCTCCTCAGCATCAGAAGGACATGGAGGTGCTGGAGTGAGTCCAGAGAAGGGCAACCAGGCTGGGGAAGGGGCTGGAGGGCAAATCCTCTGAGGAGCAGCTGAGGGAGCTGGGGGTGTTGAGCCTGGAGAAGAGGAGGCTGAGGGGAGACCTTCTCCCCATCCACCTCCCCTGCCCTGCCAGGAGGGTGCAGAGGTGGGGGATGGTCTCTTCAGCCAGGGGACAGGAGATGGGACAAGGGGCAATGGGCTCAAGCTGCCCCAGGGCAGGGTCAGCTCAGCTGGGAGGGCAAAGTTCTTCCCTGGCAGAGCTGTGGGGCTGTGGCACAGGCTGCCCAGGGAGGGGCTGAGTCACCCCTGGGGGTGTTGAACAGAGGGGAGATGAGGTGCTCAGGGCTCTGGGTCAGCACAGCACAGGGATGGTTGGACTCGATGGTCTCAAAGGACTTTCCCAACCTGGTGATTCTGTGCTCCCCACTGCTGGGAAGGACAGTGTTGCAGGGAAGACAGGCCAAGGGCAGTGTGTGTGTGGGGGGTTGCTGGGAGGTTTGGATATACAGGAATCCCTGGCTGCCCCTGTGGTTGTCTAGGACCTCGACAGCAGGTCCAGGTCAGCAGCTGTGTCCCCACAGTCTATGCCCGGGATGGGGGGCTGCCCCCCAACCTCTCCAAGGCCACCGTGAGGATCACAGTTGGGGATGAGAATGACCACACACCACAGCTGGAGAGCGAGTCCTGCTCTCTGGAGGTCCCAGAGAACCAAAGCCAGGTGTCTCTCTACACCCTGCGGGCCACCGACCCCGACGGGGGGGACAACGGGCGTCTGGAATACCGCCTGGCAGGTACAGCACCAGCAGCTCTGGGGCTCCCTTCCCGCTGCTCAGGGAGGGCTCCTCACCCTGGCTGGCCCTGGGAAACAGCCCCCCTTGGCCCTGGGAAACAGCCCCCCTTGGCCCTCTTGCTCCAAACCATACCAGCTCCTGCCACCTCTCAGCCCTGTAGTTTCTCTGCCCCCCAGTAAAGAGCACCCTGAGATCTGGACAGGCTGCTCTGCCTCATCCCTGGGCTCTTCATACAACCACAGACTGGGCTGGGCTGGGAGAGACCCCCAAGGGTCCCAGAGCTCCAACCCCCTGCCACAGGCAGGGACACCAACCTCAGGCCTGGAGCTACACAAGGTTGCCCAGGGCCCCATCCAACCTGGCCTTGAACACCCCCAGACACGGGGCACCCACCCCCTCTCTGGGCAGCCCCTTCCAGCCCCTCACCACTCTCTCTGCACAGAACTTCCCCCCAATCTCTCCTCTCACCCTTCCTTCCTTTAGCTTCAATCTCTTGTCTGGCTCCCCAGGCCTGAGCCAGCCCCATCCCTGCTCTGCCCCCTGGAACTCACAGGTTGAGGTTCCTTTGCTCTGACCAGGCTGTGCAGCTCCCTGAGGCAGCAGCACTGACCTGTCCACACACCCCCACAACACACACCCCCCTCACACACACAACCCACACACACCCCCACAACACACACCCCCCTCACACACACCCCCCCCCACACACCCCCACACACACCTCACACCCCTCACACACCCCCACACCACACCCCCACACACCCCATGGACCAAGGAGGTTCAATCCCACTTGAAGCTTACAGGGAGCAGCTCTCTCTGCCTGTCTGCACTGGGATGGCCTCCCTGCTGTCCCCTCAGGGCTTTCCTTGTCCCAGCTGTACTCACACTGCCTTGTTTCTCCCTGTCTTCTCTTCCAGATGGAGACCCAGGGCACGATTTCATCCTGGACCCAGTCTCTGGTGTCCTCTCCACCTCACGTGCCCTCGACCGGGAGCAAGTTGCTTCCTACAACCTGAGAGTGGTGGTACAAGACCACGGCACCCCGCCACGCAGCGCCACCATGTCAGTCAGCGTGCGGGTGTTGGACCTCAACGACAACGCGCCCGGTTTCGCTCAGGCCACCTACGTGGTGGAGGTGCCAGAGGACCTGCCCGTGGGTGCCCTGGTGCTGCAGCTGGTGGCTGAGGACCCTGATGAGGGCACCAACGGGCAAGTCTCTTACTACCTGGGCAACGAGTCCCTCGGCACGTTCCAGGTGGAGCCGCGGAGCGGGCGCATCCGCAGCGCCCAGGGGCTGGACCGGGAGCGCCAGCCCAGCTACAGCTTCCTGGCCAAGGCCGTGGACTCAGCACCCTGGGAGCCCAAGAGCGCAGCCGTACGCGTCACCGTCACCGTCAGAGACGTCAACGACCATGTCCCTGCCTTCCTGCACAGCCCCCTCACCGTCAACCTGTCCCGACACACCCCCCTCAAGCAGGTGGTGGCCACCATGAAGGCAGAGGACAGGGATGCTGGTGCCAACGCCTCCATCCTCTACCGCCTCGCCACCCCCAGCTCAGCCTTCGCCATCAACTCCTACACGGGGGACATCCAGCTGCTGCAGCCCCTGGGCTCGCTCAGCCAGCGCCACAGGACCCTCTTCATCCTGGCCACGGACCTGGGGCAGCCAGCGCTCTCCTCCACCGGCGTGGTGGTGATCCACGTGCAGGAGGAGCCTTACCAGGGGCTGCGCTTCCCCCGCAGCACCAGCGAGGTGTCTCTGCCTGAAAACGCTGCCCCAGGTACCCACCCGCGGGGCAGGGCGACCAGCAAGGGCTGGGGGGACATGGGGCAGGGCAGGAGGGGAGAGGGTGAGGGGGCTGGGGGGACATGGGGCAGGGCAGGAGGGGAGGGGACTGGGGGGACATGGGGCCGGGCAGGAGGGGAGGAGGGTGAGGGGGCTGGGGGGACATGGGGCAGGGCAGGAGGGGAGGAGGGGGAGGGGGCTGGGGGGACATGGGGCAGGGCAGGAGGGGAGGGCTGGGGGGACATGGGGCAGGGCAGGAGGGGAGGGGGCTGGGGGGACATGGGGCAGGGCAGGAGGGGAGGGAGCTGGGGGGACATGGGGCAGGGCAGCAGGGGAGGTGGGTGAGGGGGCTGGGGGGACATGGGACAGGGCAGGAGGGGAGAGGGGGCTGGGGTGACATGGGACAGGGCAAAGGGGGAGGAGGGTGAAGGGGCTGGGGTGAAATGGGACAGGATAGGAGGGGAAGAGGGTGAGGGGGCTGGCAGAGCCCTGGGAAACTCAGGCTCTGTGGGGTCTTGGGAAGCCCTGTGAGGTTTTGGGTCGAGCCAGGGGGCTGGCTGCAGGGTCTGACTGGTGCTCAGGCTGCTCAGGGGGTTGTCCCTGGGTTTGCCTCGGGGTGTTCAGGTCGCTGGAGGGTATCGCAGGTGCCCTGGTGATCCTGGAAGGTCTCCAGGAGTCACAGAGGGGCTGTGGACAGGCTGTAGGCTGTCACAGGTGCTCTGGTTGCTCCTGGAAGGTCTCCAGAAGGTCTCCAGAAGTCACAGTGGGACCATAGAGGGGCTGTGGACAAGCTGGAGGCTGTCACAGGTGCCCTGGTGATCCTGGAAGGGGCTGTGGACAGGCTGTAGGCTGTCACAGGTGCCCTGGTTGCTCCTGGAAGGGGCTGTGGACAGGCTGGAGGCTGTCACAGGTGCCCTGCTTGCTCCTGGAAGGTCTCCAGGAGTCACAGTGGGACCACAGAGGGGCTGTGGTTCCAGCCCAAAGCTGCCGTTAGACGTAGCAGCATCTCCAGGCAGAACTGTGCTCGTGTCACACAGGAGCAGCACGTGCTGCTCACACCCCCCACCCTGCACCCTGGGGCTCTGCTCCCCCCTTCACCCCACCCCCCTCTCTTGCAGGCACTGCTGTGGCAGAGCTCCAGGCCGTGCACACGGGGGGCTCCTCGGGGCGCATCACCTACAGCATCGTCAGCGGCAACGAGCGGAACACCTTCCTCATCCAGCCCAGCTCAGGTACAGCCCCAGCACCACGCAGGGACACAGCAGCTGGGAGGCTGCCTGTGCTCTGCCACCGATCCCTGGCACGAGGCTCAGTGCCTGTGTGTCCGTCCCCAAGGCACAGGAACACCCTTCCACCCCTCTGTAGCAGTAGATGAAGTAGTGGCAGCATCAGGACACGGGTACCAACCTGTCATCACCCAGCACAGCTCCCAACATGATTCTGGTCCCTCCAGGGAGGATTCTGGTCCCTCCTTGGGGGTCCCTCCAAAATACTCCTGGCCCCAATTCAGGAGCCAGCAGAGCTCAGGACCATCATGAGGATGCAATCTGGGATCCCCCCCTGGCTTGGGGGACAAGTTTGGCTGGCTGGCATCCTCTGTTGAGGACCCAGAGCCAGGCTCTGGGCTCCAGCGTTGTCCCCTGGAGCTCATGGGGCTGCTGTGAGCCCCATGCTCAGGGGGTCACCTTTGAGGGGCATCAGGGAAGGGCTGGCTGGAGGTGGGGTGAGAGGCACCTTGCTTGGGGGGGGGTTCATGTGACCCTGTTGCTTGGAAGAGACCGAGATACCACAACTGGTATTGGTCAAGCACTGAGCACAAGGGAACAACAGAGAAGATGAGGGGGGGATGTGCTGGAGCATTGCTCCACACTCTGTGGAGAAGGACCTGGGGGTGCTGGGGGGTGACAGGGTGGCCATGAGCCAGCAGTGTGCCCTGGGGCTGAGAGAGACAATGGGATCCTGGGGGCATCAGGAGGAGTGTGGGCAGCAGGTCACAGGAGGGGATCCTCCCCCTCTGCTCTGCCCTGCTCAGGCCCCACCTGGAGTGTTGTGTCCAGTGCTGGGCTCCCTGGGATCAAAGAGCCAGGGATCTCCTGGAGAGAGTCCAGAGGAGGCTGAGGAGATGATGAAGGGCCTGGAGCATCTCCCCTGTGAGGAAAGGCTGAGGGAGCTGGGGCTGTTCAGCCTGGAGAAGAGAAGACTGAGGGGGGACCTTATTAATGTTTATCAATATCTTTAGTATGGGACCCAGGGGGCCATGGCCAGCCCCTTCTCAGTGTCTGTGGGGACAGGACAAGGGGCAATGGCCTCAAGCTGGAGCACAGGGAGTTCCCCCCCAGTCTGGGTAAGAACTTGTTCCCAGTGATGGTGCCAGAGCCCTGGGACAGGCTGCCCAGGGGGTGTGGAGTCTCCATCTCTGGAGAGATTCCAGCCCCGTCTGGATGCCGACCTGTGCAATATGAGCTGGGGAGCTGCTTTGGCAGGGGACTGGACCCCATGGGCTCTGGGGGGCCCTTCCAGCCCCTGTGACCCTGTGATCGCTGCCCCCCTGCACCCCCCACCCTGCTGTCTCCCTGCCCACAGGTGCCATCTCGGTGCAGGACCCCAGCAGCCTGGACTTTGAGGCCAGCCCCCGGCTGCGGCTGGTGGTGCAGGCGGAGGCAGCGGCTTCCTTCGGCTTCACCGCCATCAACCTCAACCTGCAGGATGTGAACGACAACCTGCCACGCTTCCAGCTCCAGAACTACGTGGCCTTCATCTGGGAGGCACAGAGCTACGACTCCCCAGTCATCCAGGTACCAGCAGGGGGGACAGGCGGGGACATCGGGGACCCTGGGTGGGACATCGGTGGGGGTGGCTGTGCCATGGGCCTGGGGCTGGCACCTCCAGACAGGTCCAGCCTTGGGGTGACCAGGGTTTAGCAGCACCCCAGTGCTGAACCTCCTGGGGCTTCGCAGGTCCTGGCAGATGATCTGGATCAGGGAGCGAACGGGCAGGTGATTTACTCCATCAACCAGTCGCTGCCGATGACGGGGCTGTACCACATCGACCCCCTGACTGGCACCATCACTACTGCTGCCATCCTGGACAGGGAGATCTGGTCCCAGACACGGTGAGTGGAGCCAGACCAGTGCCACGGATGCTCTGCTGCTTGGTGCCACCCAAAGTTCCCCCAGCTTCCTTGGCAGGAACTAAATTGATCCAGCAGCAGGAACTTGGGCTTAGTGTTTCCAGGGGGAACAAAGGGCACTGAAGGTGTGACAGATGGCCTTGGGATGATGGCTGTGGGGTGAAGGATGTGGGGTGATGGCCATGGGATGGTGTCTGTGGGAGGATGGCTGTGGGATGCTGGCCATGGGATGGTGGCCGTGGGATGGTGTCTGTGGGATGCTGGCTGTGGGATGATTGCTGTGGGATGATTGCTGTGGGATGAAGGCCATGGGATGATGGCCATGGGATGATGGCCATGGGATGCTGTCTGTGGGATGATTGCTGTGGGATGATGGCCTTGGGATGGTGGCCATGGGATGCTGTCTGTGGGATGATTGCTGTGGGATGATGGCCATGGGATGATGGCCATGGGATGCTGGCTGTGGGATGAGCCAGTGCTCTGCTCAGCCTGGTCTCTGCAAAGCTGAGAAGATTGTGATGGCCCCCTGCCCCTCTCCTCAGTGGCAGCATCCGTTCCCTTTCCTGCTCCCTTAATCCAGGCCCCATCTGCTCAGTCCCTTCCCACACCCCTGCTTAGCTCCCTGCTGCCCTGCCACAGACTGTGTGCTGCCCTGACCCCTCCTGCAAGTCCTCCTGCTCTCAGGAGCACCCTCCAGACCTGCCCTGACCCCTCCTGCAAGTCCTCCTGCTCTCAGGAGCACCCTCCAGACCTGTCCAGCCTCACGTGCAGTTGCTGCAGCAATGGCTTTCAGCCTTCCCCATACAGGGAGCAACTCCTGCCACCCCCCATCCCAAGCTGAGTGCCCCCCTCCCACCTTCCCAGGTGTGGGGAGGCCCAGGGGTGTCCATCCCACTCACAAACCCCTCACCATCCCACAGAGAGGCCCCACATGTCCCCCCAGCTCCCCGAAACGCTGTCCCCCCGCACCCTGCAGCGCTCTGCCTGCATCACCTCCCACACACATCCAGACCTGCCCCCTGCACCTCCACTGCCTGATCCTGCATCCCAGGGGGAGGATGCAACCCCGCTGCCCTCCCCCATCCCTGCATCCCTGCCCACCACACACACACCCTGTCTTACACAGGCATCCCTGATGCTCTGCAGGAAACTGGTGCCTCCAAGAGCTGGAATCCAAACTCCCCAGCCCTGGTGCCTCTGGAGCAGGATCCTTCCTCGCAGCGCTGGGCGCACAGGGGATCAATCGCTCCTCCCAGCGGGTGCCCCCAGTAAAGCCAAATTTCTCCTATTGATACAGATTAACTCTGCATATTCATTAGAATGTCTGAGAAAAGGCAGGGTTATGCAAATTATTCCCAGGAAGTCATTTGCATTCACTCCTCCCAGATGGAGCGTGCTCAGGGACACTCAGGGGGTCTTCTGGTGTCTTCAGGGATGAAGGCTGGTTGTCTTCCTCTCTCTCAGTGCATGGCCTTTATGGTTTTATCCATAGTCTCAAAGCCACATTCCTGCACTGACTAGTCAGGGACCCCTTTGAGCTGAAAACAAGATCAACTCTGTCTCTTAACTGGTCGTTGGTCTCATTGTTAATGACTCCTCATCTTCACTTTATCTCCAAGGCTGTTCCAGTGTCAGGGTTCAATCTTGCAGCTGCTCTCTTGAAACACCTCACATGGTTACAGCCAGATTCTCCTAAAATCCAGACCAAATCTACTCTCAAAACACACAAGTTTAAAGTGATATTAATTAATTGCCTCTTAAGCTACATCTCCATCAATCCCTGAGCATCATTACGTTTCCCTGGATCATCCCCGCTGCTCCAAAGTGCTGCCCAAAGTGCTGCCCACAGATCCACACGGATGCACCCTGAGCTGGGGGGGGCAACATGCAGCACCACCCCCCCCCAAAACACATCCCAGCACCCACTGAGCCTGGTGCTGTGCCCTTTGTGCTCGCCCACAGCTTGGTGGTGACGGCGATGGACAGAGGGACGCCGCCGCTCGTGGGCTCGGCCACGCTGACCGTGGTGGTGATGGACGTCAACGACAACAGCCCCACCATCCCGGCGCCCTGGGAGGTGCGGGTCCCCGAGAGTAAGTGTGGCCCAGCTCCAGGAGCAAGAGCTGAGGCATGAGGGGAGTGGGGGGTGGGAAGAAGCACCCTCCAGAGAGGCCAGCCCATCCCCTGGCCAAGGGTGGTGGGTTGGGAAGAAGCCCCCCAGAGAGGCCAGCCCATCCCCTTGCCAAGGGCAGTGGGTCGGTGGGTTGTGAAGAAACCCCCCTCAAAGAGGCCAGCCCATCCCCTGGCCAAGGGTGGTGGGTTGGGAAGAAGACCCCCAGAGAGACCAGCCCATCCCCTTGCCAAGGGTGGAGGCTTGTGCTGCCCCATGGGCTGGGCTCCTCTTGAGCCTGTGGTGGGCTGGGGGTCTTACAACCACTCTCCTGAGGGAACCAGCTGAATTCCCAATGGATTCCTGACTCCAGCCCACACTGGAGGGGCTCTGGCTGCACCCACCTGCCCTGCCTGCCCTCTGCTCTCACCCTGTGCACCCCGTGCCCAGCTCCCAAAGGCTTCCCCATCCCCCCTGGTATCCCCCCTTCCTCACAGAATCACAGAACCCCAGCTTGGTCTGTGTTGGAAGGGACCCCAGGGGTCCCAGAGCTCCAACCCCCGCCACAGGCAGGGACACCAACCTCAGGCCTGGAGCTACACAAGGTTGCCCAGGGCCCCCTCCAGCCTGGCCTTGGTGCTCGGGTCTGTGCTGAGCTGGTGTCCCACCACAGGCTCCAGACCTTTCCCAGGGAGAAGGTGCTGCTCTGCTCATGCTTTGCCTTCCCACAGACACGCTGCTGGGCACCCAGATCGCCCAGCTGACTGGGAACGACGTGGACTCGGGTCCGGCGCTCGCCTACACCCTGCTGCTGGACGGCGCCGCCGCGGGCACGTTCAGCGTGCGGCGCTACGGGGGTGGCATCACCCTGACGGCGCCGCTGGACTACGAGCAGCGCAGCCACTACAGCCTCACCCTGCGTGCCTCTGACAGCCGCCACCAGACGCAGGCCAACCTCACCGTGGTGGTGGAGGACGTCAACGACAACGCGCCAACCTTCAGCCAGGGCTTCTACCAGGTACCTGCAGGCTGTGGCAGGCAGCCTGGGGGGCTGGTGTCACCCCCTCCTGCCCTGCTCACCTGGTCTTAGGAGGCACAGAGAGCCCATTGAGAGGGTCCATCTTGGGAGAAGAGCTCCTGGAGAGCAGCCCTGCTGAGAAGGACCTGGGTGTCATGGGGGATGAGAAGCTCCCCATGAGCCAGCAGTGTGCTCACAGCTGGGAAGGGCGATGGGATCCTGGGCTCCATCAGCAGAGGGGTGGCAGCAGGGACAGGGAGGGGATTGTCCCTCTCTGCTCTGCCCTGGGAGGCCCCAGCTGGATCCTGTGTCCAGAGCTGGGGCCCAACACAAGGAAGATGTGGGGCTGTTGGAGAGGGGTCAGAGGAGCCACGGAGATGCTCAAGGGGCTGGAGCAGCTCCCCTCTGGAGAGAGGCTGAGAGAGCTGGGCTGGGTCAGCCTGGAGAAGAGAAGGCTGTGGGGGGACCTCATTGCAGCCTGCCAGTGCCTGAAGGGAGCAGAGGAACAGGAGGGGAATGGGCTTGTTCAAGGGCAGAGACTGTCAGGACAAGGGGGATGGAGTGAAGCTGGAGGAGGGAAGGGGGAGAGGAGAGACTGGGGGGAAGTTCTGTGCAGAGAGAGTGGTGAGGGGCTGGAAGGGGCTGCCCAGAGAGGGGGTGGGTGCCCCGTGTCTGGGGGTGTTCAAGGCCAGGTTGGATGGGGCCCTGGGCAACCTTGTGTAGCTCCAGGCCTGAGGTTGGTGTCCCTGCCTGTGGCAGGGGGTTGGAGCTCTGTGACCCTTGGGGTCCCTCCCAGCCCAGCCCAGGCTGGGATTCCATGATTCCACGATTCATGGCCTCCCAGTCACATCCTGACACTCCCTGTCACTGATGTGGTCCGAGGGCTGAAGGCAGCACTGGGATCCACAGCCACGGGCTGTGTGGGGCTGACAGGGCTTGTGGGGATGAGTGGGAGCAGCGGGAAGGGCCCGAAGTGGTGGGAGGTGGGTCATGAGAGGGGTGGGACGAGTCGTTCTGGCCAGACCTGGCCCCAGGGGCAGGCTGCTGGGTGGAAGGTGGCTCATAAAACACACCACATCTCCAGAGCAGAGGGGTAGGGAGCTGGGAAGCTGCAGAACCACTCCAGGGTTGTGGGAGCAGGGACCAGCCTGGCTGTGCCTGCTGTGTGGCTCACCAGGAAGATGAGAGAGGGTTTCATTCGGGACAACCACCTTCTGCAGGGAAACAACCCCTTCATACATTGCTCTGCAGAGCAAAGCAGAGAGAATGGGCAGGGAGGAGGTGCTGAAGCTGGTTGGGTGCCACACCAACAAGGATAGTTAGTTGGGTGCACGTGGGACAGGCCCCCCCTCCACCCCAAGCACCAGCCCTGGCCCTGGAGCAGCCACGGGGAAGCGATGGGCTCAGCACCTCAGCTCTGGCTGCCCTAACCAGCCCCAGCCCTGCCACCAGCCACGGGGGAGCAGGAGCCTGCACGGGGCAGCAGTGCTGACCGGTTCCTCCTCTTCCAGGTGACGCTGCCGGAGCACACGCCCGCAGGCAGCATCATCCTCACCCTCAGCGCGACCGACCCGGACTCGGGGAGCAACGGGGACGTGACGTTCCACCTGGCTGTGCCCAGCCCCCACGTCGCCATCGACCCCAGCAACGGTGTGTGGGGGCTGGCAGCTGCGGGAGGGGGGGGCGGTACTGGGGGGGCTCTGGCCCAGGCTCAGCCCCTCACCAGGTTTTTGGGTTGGCTGGTGAAGCAGCCTTCCAGTCTGCTTATAAACAGGAGGGGAATCAACTTTTTAAAAGGGCAGATAATGGCAGGACAAGGGGGATGGATTAAAGCTGGAGGAGGGAAGGGTTAGATTGGATATTAGGGGGAAGTTCTTTACAGAGAGAGTGGGGAGGGGCTGGAACAGGCTGCCCAGAGAGGGGGTGGATGCCCCGTCCCTGGAAGTGTTCAAGGTCAGGTTGGATGGGGCCCTGGGCAACCTTGTGTAGCTCCAGGCCTGAGGTTGGTGTCCCTGCCTGTGGCTGGGGGTTGGAGCTCTGTGACCCTTGGGGTCCCTCCCAACCCATGCCAGTCTATGATTCTATGAGGCGGTGAGGCCATCCTGCACCACCCCCAAAGCCTGTTCCACCAGCCAATAAATAACCCCACGACCCATCCGAGCTCCCTGGTGTCCCCCACGCCGACTCTGGCTTTGTGTCCCCACAGGGACCCTCTTCACCATCCAGCAGGTGGAATTCGATGCCAGCCAACCCACCCTGGACCTGGTGGTGGAGGCCCGCGATGGAGGCTCCCCCAGCCTCTCCTCCTGGGCCACGGTGCAGCTCCAGGTGCTGGATGTGAACGACCACAGCCCCAGCTTCCAGGCGCCACGCTACAACGCCAGCGTCCCCGAGGACCTGCGCCCAGGGACCACAGTGCTGACGCTGGAAGCGGGTGATGCCGACCTCTCCCGGGAGAACGCCGGGTTCGACTACACCATCGTCAGCGGCAACGGCGGCAACGCCTTCCAGGTGGAGAGCAGGGTGGCCTGGGCAGGGGGACACCTCCGCACGCAGGGCGCCCTGGTGCTCGTGGAGCCCTTAGACTTTGAGGCCATCCCAGTCTACAACCTCACAGTGGCAGCCTCGGACCGGGGCCTGCCGCAGCGCAGCGCCACGGTGCCCGTGCTCATCACCGTGCGGGACATCAACGACAACCCGCCCGTGTTCACCCGGGCCGAGTACCGCACGGCGGTGAGCGAGAGCGCGCCCCCTGGCACGGAGCTGCTGCGCGTGGTGGCCCACGACGCCGATTCGGGGCCCCACGGCCACGTTCACTACACCATCAGCTCCGGCGACCAGCACGGGCTCTTCCAGCTTCACGAGAGCACGGGGGCCCTGAGCCTGGCACGGCCCCTGGACCGGGAGGCCCAGGCGCTGCACGCGCTCGTGGTGCAGGCCATGGACGTGCCGGGTGGGCACTTTGCGCTGGTGCCCGTGGCCATCGAGGTGAAGGATGTCAACGACAACAAGCCGTACTTCCCGGTGGAGGTGCTGAGCGCCAGCATGAGGGAGAACCTGCCCCCTGGCACGCTGGTCACCACGCTGCACGCCATCGACGCCGACACAGGTGTCTTCGGGGAGCTGCGGTACGCGGTGCTGGAGCAGCCGGTGGGGGAGCCCGGCATGGCCGAGGGACGAGACGCCTTCGCCATCAACAGCAGCTCCGGGGAGCTGCGCTCCCGACTCACCTTCGACTACGAGCGAGCCAAAGCCTTCCAGCTCCTCGTCAGGGCCACCGACGCCGGCAACACCTCTGCCACGGTGACCGTGAGGGTGCTGGTGACAGGGGAGGATGAGTATGACCCCATCTTCCTCAGCCCCTCCTTCAACTTCGAGGTGCCCGAGGGCGCCCGCAAAGGTCAGAGCATTGGGCGGGTGCTGGCCACGGATGAGGACGAGGGAGCTGACGGTGTTGTACTGTACTCCCTGGCAAAGCCCTCGCCCTACTTTGCCATCAACCAAACCACGGGCACCATCTACCTGCGTGTGGACAGCCAGCCCCAGGCCGGGGCCGGGCACGCCAAGAGGGAGCCCCGGGAGATGAGCCTGGAGGTGCAGGCGCGCAGCCCCCTGCCCGCCTCCCGCCTGGCCTCGGCGCAGGTCACCATTGACGTCACACACACCTCCTTCGGCCTGGCCCCGGATCTCAACCTGCTGCTGGTGGCTGTGGCCGCCTCGCTGGGGGTTGTGGTGGTGCTGGCTGCCGTGGCCATCGTATTGGCCCTGATCCGCTCCCGGCACCGCCGGGGCCGCGAGAAGCCGGAGGGCGACGGGCCGCTGGGCCGCGTGCAGAGCGGGTCCCTGCAGAAGCTGGGCCGCGAGGAGCCGGCGCTTGCTGGGGGAGAGCACATCTACCACCAGGCCCTGCCAGGCTACGGGGCTGAGCCAGCCGGGCCCTACACGCGGGGCGGCTCGCTGGACCCCTCGCACTCCAGCGGCCGAGGCTCCGCTGAAGCCGCCGAGGACGATGAGATCCGGATGATCAACGAGTACCCGCGGGTGGCCAGCATCACGGCCTCCATGCAGGAGCACAT
Source organism: Laterallus jamaicensis coturniculus (assembly GCA_022605575.1). Lineage (NCBI taxonomy): Eukaryota > Metazoa > Chordata > Aves > Gruiformes > Rallidae > Laterallus > Laterallus jamaicensis. The sequence continues at coordinate 29,256 of JAKCOX010000269.1, read as the reverse complement.
CTCCGCCCGCGGCCCCGACTCCGGCATCCAGCAAGATGCTGACCAGCTCTCGGACATCTCTTGCGAGCCAGCGGCCCTGGAGAGCGCCCAATGGTTCAAGAGCAAGAAGGGCTCCGGGCTGCTGCTGCCGGGTCCAGCCCCGCAGCTGTACCGCGAGGACGGGGGAGGCAGCGCCTTCCTCGGCGTGCGCTGCGGCCTCAGCGTCTCCTCCCAGCCCCAGGACTATGGCTTCCCCGAGGATGGCAAGCCCTCTGTGGAGGGCTCACTCACCGCCATTGTGGCCAGTGACGAGGAGCTCCGTGGCAGCTACAACTGGGATTACCTGCTGAACTGGTGCCCCCAGTTCCAGCCGCTGGCCAGCGTCTTCACAGAGATCGCCCGCCTCAAGGATGAGAGCTCCCTGAGGAAGCCCTTCCCGACCAAGCCCAAGGCAGAGCCCAAGCCCCGCATCGACCCCCCACCCCTCATCACCTCAGTGGCCCACCCGGGCGCCAAGTCTGTGCCTCCCAAGCCGCCGGCGGGCAGGACCTTCCCGCACCCGTCCTCCCTGCGCCGCTCGCCCATCAGCCACGAGGGCTCCATCTCCTCCTCTGCCATGTCGCCCAGCTTCTCCCCCTCGCTGTCCCCACTGGCCGCCCGCTCCCCCGTGGTCTCGCCCTTTGGCATCTCACAGGGGCCTTCCGCCTCTGCCATCAGCGCCGAGCACTCGCTGGAGCCCCCCGAGGAGGCCGAGCTCAGGATTTAGACCTGGGCCCGTGGACTCCTCTGCCCCACCTTGCAGCCGTGGGGTCCGGAGCCAGGGTGGGGTGGGGGGGGTGCCAAGGCCAGAGCTGCTCTGCGTGGGTGCTAATCCTGCTCGCCCAGCACCTTCCCCGGCTCGGGGCATCCCGTGGGTTCCCCATGTCCTTTGGGTCCGCTGGCTCCTGTGGCTTCCCCTTGGTCTGGCAGATTCAGCGCTGGGTGTGAAGCCCTCTGGACTGCTGATCCTCGTGCCAGCACCCCGGGGTGACAGTTCCTTGTGCTGCTCGCGGTGTCCCAGGCCGGTGCCTGGCAGGATGGTGCCTCACGGTACTCTGAGGGGGGCTGGGAGCAGAGCCAGCCAGGCTGCAGCGGGACGCCGAGCCGTCCCCGATGGCCCCTCCATGCAGGAGCTGGGGGGAACGCTCCCAGGGCAGGGGGCCCCCAACCTCTCCCCACATTGCCTGTGGGGATGGGGGGTGGCTGAGCCCCGCTTCCTGATAGCGAGGGGATCCCCAGCCCAAGCCAAGCTGGAGTGGGAAGAGCAGGCAGCCCCCTTTCTGCTCGCCTGGCCGTGGCTGCTGGGGACAAAGAGAAATCTTTGGGGGGCTCTCGAGCCCCTCGACCGCTGCACGTGACCCTTTTAAGGGATCTCCTGCCCTGAGGTCTGGGGAGCCCCATCCCTCGGGGCCTGGGTGGGGAGGTGGGAGCCCCGATCCTAAGGGAGCTGCCCCTGTGGCCTGCTCCCTCCCTGGGCTGGGGGCTGGCTGGGGCACCGGGTACAGGCACTGCCCAGGCACCAGGCCGGCCGTGCAGCATCAGGGCAGCAGCAGAGCTCACCCCGAGACAGCCTGGCCCCAGAGAAGGCCACAACGTGGCCCCTCAGCAGCACAAGCCCATGAAGACCCCCCAACTCCAGCTGCCCCGGCCTGTGGCTGCGGTGGGCAGGTTTGGGGGGGGGGACGACACCCCAGAAAGCTACGTGGCCAGATGCTGGTGTGGTGGCAACCATAGGGTGGGACACTGGGCAGCTGGCCTCCCCCCAAGCCCTGCAGCGTGCCCTGCACTCCAGGGCAGTGGGAGGCCACTGGGAACCCCCCAAAGTCCGTGCTGGGGCTGCTCTGCGCCACGTCGTGCCATGTCATGAACGTGGGATGGAGCCACACGCCAATGGGGCTGGTCCCCATCCTCACTCCAGCACCACCTGGGAGGGGGGTCCTAGGGTCTGCCACTGCAGCCCTGGGTGCTCAGTCACCGTGACCCACACACAGACATGGGGACAGGGCTGGTGGGGTGCTGTGGTCACCCCAAATATGAGCCAGCCCGGGCAGGAACGTGTTGGGGGTGTCAGGGAGGACACCCAGCCGTCCGAGGAGGGGGGAGCTGAAGAAATTCCTCTCTCATCACTCTTTTCCCTAGTCCCACTCTGCATCCCCAGCCTGAAGCATGTCACACTGTGGCTGCAGCCCCAAATCTTTTATCACAGACACCAAAAACGGTCACTTTTGCCCAATTCCCCCCCCTATTTCCCACTAAGAACCAGCACAGCCCAATCCCAGTCGTGGCCTCAGCCCCATCCCTCCCCCTCGGTGCCCCAGGTCCCAGCACAGCCTGTCCCCATGGTGGGGCTGCACCCCCTCCCCACAAAGTCTGTGTGAGGGGGTCCCCAGTGCCGGCAGCCCTGGGAGCTGCCCTGGGCGCGGGGCAGGGCTCTGCAGCAGCGATGGTGGGGGAGGACAGGTTCTGCCTCACTCAGCACACGGGCAGGCCACGGAGGCTTTTGGGGCGGGCACCCCTCATCCCTCCTCTCCTGGCCAGCCTGTCCTGCTCACGGGCACTGCGGGGAGGGTGCCATGTGCTCCCCCAGCATGTTTAGGACACAGATAGGTCACGCCACAGAGAAGGGTCAGACACGCAGCAGCCCCACTTTGGTTTGGGGTGTGGGGTTGACACAGCCCCAGGGCCCCAGGAGCTGAGCCCCCAGTTATTTATTTTTTACACGTTGTACTATGAACCCTGTTTTGTTCTTTTTTTACTCTGTACTTTTTGTATCGTGTCTCGCTGAGCTGCATGTATCGGGCGCCGCGCCTCGGCCCGCAAGGCCGGGGCCCTTCCGGCACCAGCCTGGACCCAAGTGCCAACTTCTCAAAGAAATGCCTTAAATAAACCACACGTGTTTGTAGAGAGCGGGGGGCAGCGTCACCCGTCACCGCCGCGCTGGGCCCGCACCGTGGCGGGAAGCACGGGCTGGGCTGGTAGGCCGGGGGTAGGCCTGAGGCGTGGAGGGGCTCAGAATGGCGTGTCATACGGCCCAGTCCTGCACCTCAGCCCTGCAGCTCCTTGGGGGGAAGAGGTGGGACGGGCAGGGGCTGTGCTGAGCCTGCGTCTGGCCCCCTGAGCTGACATGGGGCCTCCCACCAGAGCACAGCGCTGTGGGATCGGCCTGGTGCACGGTGTGGCTGCACGTGTCCCAGTGTCGCTGCGCACGTGGTGCTGGCTGGGCTGTTGCCCTCACTGGGCTACCAGCACCATGAGTGGGACTCCATTGTATAGGTCCCCTCCGTGAGGGGCTGCGACATGCCACGGCCCAGGTGGAACTGGGAGAGGGGCTGAGCACGTCCTGCCGATGGACACACACACACACACGTGTGCGAGGCACATCTACACGTGTGCACACAGCTGGTCATACACAGCAACACGGATGACGACTGACCAGGAGCCAGCAGTGTGCCCAGGGGCCAGGAAGGCCAAGGGCATCCTGGCTTGTGTCAGAGCCAGAGTGGCCAGTAGGTCTGGGGAGGGGATTGTGCCCCTGGGCTGGGCACTGGGGAGGCTGCAGCTTGAGTGCTGGGTCCAGTTCTGGGCTCCTCACCATCAGAAGGACATGGAGGTCCTGGAGCGAGTCCAGAGAAGGGCAAGCAGGCTGGGGAAGGGGCTGGAGGGCAAATCCTCTGAGGAGCAGCTGAGGGAGCTGGGGGTGTTGAGCCTGGAGAAGAGGAGGCTGAGGGGAGCCCTTCTCCCCACCTCCCCTGCCCTGCCAGGAGGGTGCAGAGAGGTGGGCGAGGGTCTCTTCAGCCAGGGGACAGGAGATGGGACAAGGGGCAATGGGCTCAAGCTGTGCCAGGGCAGGGTCAGCTCAGCTGGGAGGGCAAAGTTCTCCCCTGGCAGAGTTGTGGGGCTGTGGCACAGGCTGCCCAGGGAGGGGGCTGAGTCCCCAGCCCTGGGGGTGTTGAACAGGGGGAGATGAGGTGCTCAGGGCTCTGGGTCAGCACAGGATGAGATTGGTTGGACTCGATGGGCTTAAAGGGCTTTCCCAGCCTGGTGACTCTGTGAGTCTGAGCAGTCGCCTCAAGAACACCCGGGCATGCTGGGTGTGCTGGGCACGCTGGGCACGCTGGCTGCTCCAGGGCTGAGCCCCGGGAAGGACCTGGGGGTTGCTGTTCCCCCCAGTACTGCCTGACCTCGGGTAACCCTGACTGTCTGAGGAGGGGGCACGCTTCCCTCCACATCCAGCATCCCTCAGCAGCTTCCCTGGATGTGGGGGCTCTCCTGGCCCCCGCCTGCTGCCAGCCAGCTCAGCAACGAGCAGCAGATGCTCGTTAGAGTAATTAGCTCTGTCAGGGCAACTTAAGCCTGGCTGGCCAGACAGATCCAGGAAATAATCTCTTGGAGCAAATCTCATCCCATTTAGGAGCCCAGCCCGGAGCTGTGAGCAGCTGGACAGACGGGTGGGCTGCAGCACCCAGCCCCCAGCCAGCGAGGCCAGGCCCTGGGAGCTGCTGGGCTGGGCTGGGCTGGGAACCAGGAACGGGGTGGTGGGATGCCAGGCCTGGCACCCAGGTCACATCCAGCTGCTCCCAATCCACCATGGCCTGTCCCCCTGGCCTGCAGCAGCCTGTTTGGGTGCTGTGGGGGTCCCACACACCTCCCTGCACATCTCCATCCACTCACAGGGTCCTGGGAAGGGACAGCACCCAGGGCAGCCCCCCAGCTCCCCCACCACCCCGGCACGGGGGACTGCCAGCCCGGAGGCAGCGGTGACGGCAGCCGCCCCGTGTCTGGCAGCTCTTCCCACCGCTGAGGTGGGGCACAGGGCTTGGCTGGGGGTGAGGAACAGCATGAGGTTCCCCCCAAACCACCTCTGCAGTGCTGGGGGGGAGGCCCCGCATCCCCTGGCCCCCACCCCTGCGCCCACCGTGCTCCTGTGGCTCCCCATGAATTAGAGAATCCCAGCCTGGTCTGGACCCCGTGGTGGGCTGGGGATCCTACAACCACTCTCCTGAGGGAACCAGCTGAATTCCCAATGGATTCCTGACCCCAGCCCACACTGGAAGGGCTCTGGCGGCACCCACCTGCCCTGCCTGCCCTCTGCTCTCACCCTGTGCACCCCGTGCCCAGCTCCCAAAGGCTTCCCCATCCCCCCTGGTATCCCCCCTTCATCACAGAATCCCAGAATCCCAGACTGGGAGGGTCCCCAAGGGTCACAGAGCTCCAACCCCCTGCCACAGGCAGGGACACCAACCTCAGGCCTGGAGCTCCACAAGGTTGCCCATGCACAGCTCCCCGCTCGCTCCCCGGGGAGCTTGGGGCAGCATCCAGCTCCGGCCACCACGCGTGGGGACAGGGGTGCTTCCAGCTGTGGGGCACAGAAGCACCCCAGGGATTCCCACGGGTGCTCACGGTACCACCAGCGCCCACCAAGGAGCAGGGATGGAGCAGGGGGTCCCCAGACCACGCCAGAACTACAGGCAGGGTGGCAGGGGAAGCACCCTGGAAGCCAGACAGGGTCCCAGTGGGGCTGGGGGATGTAGCAGGGGTGCTGAGGGGTGTCCTGAGTCCAGCTGGGAAGTGCTGCCTGCGCCCCAGGGCCAAACTGGGAAGGGTGTGGGGCTGCTTTCCCTGGCCTTTCCCAGGAAAAGGGCCTTTGCCTGCCCCAGGCTGACCGAGCACCATCCCACCTCCTCCTCCCCTGTGCCCCAGCAGCTGCGGCTCCGGCAGCCCCGGTGCGTGGGAGAGGCGCCGCCGGGGCCAGGCAGGTGGTTTTCCCATTGTCCCGGGCTCTTCCTGCCTTGGCCTCTGCTCTGCTCCAGCAGGAAAGCAACTGGGAGCTGCTGGAGCCACAGACCGGGGCTGGGACGAGGCCACGGCCAGCTGAGCCAGAGGGGCCGGGGGGGCAGGTGGGGTCACAGCACCCTCTGCGTCCCCAGCCGCCTCCGAAACACCCCTCTGGGCTGACCCCGGGCAAGGGGACAAGGCCAGGGATGGGGGACAAGGCCAGGGATGGGGGACAGGGCCAGGGATGGGGGACAAGCACTGGGATCAGGGGACAAGGCCAGGGATAGGGGACAAGGCCAGGGATCAGGGACAAGGCCAGGGATGGGGGACAAGGCCAGGGATCAGGGACAAGGCCAGGGATGGGGGACAAGCACTGGGATCGGGGACAAGGCCAGGGATCGGCGGACAAGGCCAGGGATAGGGGACAAGGCCAGGGATCGGGGGACAAGCACTGGGATGGGGGACAAGGCCAGGGATCAGGGACAAGGCCAGGGATGGGGGACAGGGCCAGGGATGGGGGACAGGGCCAGGGATGGGGGACAAGGCCAGGGATGGGGGACAAGGCCAGGGATGGGGGACAAGCACTGGGATCGGGGACAAGGCCAGGGAACAGGGGACAAGGCCAGGGATGGGGGACAAGCACTGGGATCGGGGACAAGGCCAGGGAACAGGGGACAAGGCCAGGGATCGGCGGACAAGCACTGGGATGGGGGACAAGGTCAGGGATGGGGGACAAGGCCAGGGATGGGGGGACAAGGCCAGGGATCGGCGGACAAGGCCAGGGATCGGGGGACAAGCACTGGGATGGGGGACAAGGTCAGGGATGGGGGACAAGGCCAGGGATCAGGAGACAAGCCCCAGGTAAGGGGACAAGCACTGGGATCAACACCCTGGGAGCCCAGCAGCCGCCTGTGACACTGCCAGGGGACAGGGATGGGATCCTGCCAGAGGACAGGGATGGGATCCTGCCAGGGGGCAGGGATGGGATCCTGCCAGGGGACAGGGATGGGACAGTGCCAGGGGACAGGGATGTGGCACTGCCAGGGGACAGGGATGGGATCCTGCCAGGGGACAGGGATGGGACAGTGCCAGGGGACAGGGATGTGGCACTGCCAGGGGACAGGGATGGGATCCTGCCAGGGGACACCGAACCGCAGCCTGTCACCACCTCACAGCCCACTCCCAACAGTGAGAGCCCACAGCCCCCCCGAGCCCCCTCCATGCCTGACCCCCACGTTCTGCACCCACTGAGGCAGCTGCCCCACGTGTGTCCCCCCCACATCCCCACTCTGAGCAGCCCAGGGACAGGCAAGAGCAGCAGGGGACACTGGGGGGACACTGGGGGGACAGACAGGGGGGACAGACAGGGGACACAGGGGGGACACTGTGGGGACACTGTGGTGACAGACGGGGGACACACAGGGGGCGCACAGGGGACACACTGGGGGGACACATGGGGGACACAGGGGGGACACATGTGCTCTCCATGGCTCCGTGCTCCCCCCACTCTGCCTGGCCTGGGGGGCAGCAGGCAGGTGGAGCCCGCAGAGGGGGGCCTGGGCACACACCCCCTGGGCCGCAGCCCACCCGGGGGGTCCTGCTGCCCCAGCCCTGGGGTGGGCACCCAGCACCAGCCCCACCGGGGGCTCAGCCCCTCGGTGCCAGCCCGGCAGCCCAGCCCAGGCCCTGCTGCGCCCCAGGGGGGCTCCCCCAGCACGTCCCACCCTGAGCGGGGTGCTGGGCAGGACCCCCACCCCTCCCCAGCTGCCCCCCAGCCTGCGCTCCTCAGGGACCCCTGCGACCCCAGCCCGGGCCCACCTGGGCTCCTCCTGCCCCCAGCTCAGACCCACTGGCCCCACAGGACACCCTGGACCCCCAGCCTGGCCGCACAGGGACCCCTGCAGCCCCCCAGCACCAGCTCACCGACCCCATAGAGACCCCTCAGCCCCAGCCCGGGCCCACCGGCCCCACCCGGGGGGCTCCTGCCCCGCCCCCAGTCCCATAGGGACCCCTGCTCCTCAGCCTGGGCTCCTCAGCCTGGCCGCACAGGGACCCCCGCCCCCCGCTCCAGCCCGGGCCCACCGGCCCCATAGGGACCCGCCAGCGCCCCCCACCCACCCCGGACTGGGTCCGCGAGGACGGGAGGGACGGGGGGGGGGGGGACGGGGACGGGGACGGGGACGGGGACGGGGACGGGGGGGGGCTCCTGGGCAGGGGGCGGGGCCTGGGGCAGGGGGCTTGGGGCGGGGGGCGGGGACTGGGCAGGGGGCGGGGCCTGGGCGGGGGGCTTGGGGCGGGGGGCGGGGCCTGGGGCTGGGAGCTTGGGGCAGGGGGCGGGGCCTGAGGCGGGGGCGGGGGCCTGGAAGGGGGCGGGGCTGTAGGGCGGGGCCTGGGCAGGGGGCTTGGGGCAGGGGGCGGGGCAGGGGGCGTGTCCCGGGGCGGGGGGGGTGTCCCGGGGGGGCGTGTCCCGGGCAGGGGGCGTGTCCCGGGGCGGGGGGCGGGGCCTGGCAGGGGGGCGGGGCCTGGGCAGGGGGGCGGGGCCTGGCCCCCTCCCGCCGTGGGAACGGGCTGGCTCCGGGCCCGGTGGCGCGGGGCGTCACGTGACCGCGGGCCCGGTGTCACATGACCGGGAGTCAGGCGCCCACGCACGTGATCGGGGCGCTGCGGCGGGAGGCGGCGGGATGGCGCGGGGGGTAACGGGGGGGGCGGGGCGGGGGCGGGGGGCTTCCCCGGCACGGGGGGCACGGGGCCGGGGGGGGGAGGGGTCCCGGCACGGGGGTCTCGGGGGGGGCGGGGGGCTCCCGGCACGGGGGGCACGGGGCCGGGGGGGGGGGAGGGGTCCCGGCACGGGGGTGACAGGGTCTCGGGGGGGTGGGGAGGGGTCCCGGCAGGAGTGACGGAGGGGGAGGGGCGTGGAGCAGCTCCCGGCACAGGGGTCACAGGGGTCACGGGGGTCTCGGGAGGGCGGGGGGGCCTCACCGGGCCGGGGGTCACAGGGGTGAGGGGCTCCCGGCATGGGGGTGACAGGGACCGGGGCGGGGGGCTGAGGGCTCGGGGGTCTCTCCGGTGCAGGGGCAACGGGGTCAGATCGGGGGGGGGCTCCTGGCATGGGGTCACGGGGGGTCTGGGTATGGGGTCATGGGGGGGCAGGGGTGGGGGCTCCCAGCATGGGGGGGCAGGGACTCTGGGGGGGCAGGGGGCTCCTGACATGGGGTCACGGGGGGTCTGGGTACAGGGTCGTGGGGGGGCAGGGGTGGGGGCTCCCAGCATGGGGGGGGCAGGGACTCTGGGGGGGCAGGGGGCTCCTGACATGGGGTCACGGGGGGTCTGGGTACAGGGTCATGGGGGGGCAGGGGTGGGGGCTCCCAGCCCGGGGGTGAGAGGAATTGAGGGGGTGGGGAAGGGTCCCTGGGGGGTTGGGGAGTAGGTGAGGCCACAGGGGGTCTCCCAGCCTGGGGGGGTGGGGAGGGGTCCCTGGGGGGATGGGGAGCAGGTGAGGCCACAGGGGGTCTCCCAGCCTGGGGGGGGTGGGGAGGGGTCCCTGGGGGGATGGGGAGCGGGTGAGGCCACAGGGGGTCTCCCAGCCCGGGGGTGAGAGGGAATTGGGGGGATGGGGAGGGGTCCCTGGGCCAGCAGTACGGGGGAGCAGGGAGGATGGGTTGGGGCTCAGGCTGGGGGTGGGGGTCTCCCCATCCCAGGGGGGTGGGGCAGCCCCTGTGCCCCCCCCGGCTGTGCCCTTCCCTGCCCACCCACCGCAGGTACCGGGGTGTCCTCGCGGCGCTGGCGCTCTGCGTGGCCGCCTGGGGCTGCGCCACCGGCCTGGCCCCCGAGTGGGATCAGCCCTTCCGGTAGGTTCCGGCCTGGGTGGGACGGGCTGGGGTCCCCCTGCCCACCCACCCAGCCCACACTCCGGGCCTGCCCGCAGCGTGCCCCCCGGCTGGAGCCACGCCGGCCGCGTGCCGCCGGCCCACGGCGTGGGGCTGACCTTCGCCCTGCGGCAGCGCGGCACCGCGCGCCTGGCGCGCCTCGTCCGCGACGTCTCGGACCCCCGCTCGCCACAGTACGGTGAGGACCGGGCCCTGGCTCTGCCAGACCCCCACAGCGGGGGGCTCTGACCCCCCCTGACCCCCAACACAGTGAGGACCAGGCCCTGGCTCTGCCAGACCCCCACAGCCCCCCACAGCGGGGGGCTCTGACCCCCCTGACCCCCCAACACAGTGAGGACTGGGCCATGGCTGTGCCAGACCCCCACAGCGGGGGGCTCTGACCCCCCCAACCCCCGACACAGTGAGGACTGGGCCGTGGCTCTGTCAGAACCCCACAGCCCCTCATCAGTGGGGGGCTCTGACCCCCCCGACCCCCTGACACAGTGAGGACTGGGCCATGGCTGTGCCAGACCCCCACAGCGGGGGGCTCTGACCCCCCCGACCCCCAACACAGTGAGGACCAGGCCCTGGCTCTGCCAGACCCCCACAGCCCCCCACAGCGGGGGGCTCTGACCCCCCGACCCCCAACACAGTGAGGACCGGGCCCTGGCTGTGTCAGACCCCCACAGCCCCCCACAGCAGGGGGCTCTGACCCCCCCCGACCCCCAATACAGTGAGGATTGGGCCCTGGCTGTGCCAGACCCCCACAGCGGGGGGCTCTGACCCCCCCGACCCCCAACACAGTGAGGACCGGGCCCTGGCTCTGCCAGAACCCCACAGCGGGGGGTTCTGACCCCCCTGCCCCCCCAATACAGTGAGGACTGGGCCATGGCTGTGCCCCCCAAAGCTCCCTGCCAACGGGGGGCTCTGATCCCCCCGACCCCCAATACAGTGAGGACTGGGCCTTGGCTGTGTCAGACCCCCACAGCCCCTCATCAGTGGGGGGCTGTGACCCCCCCCGACCCCCAATACAGTGAGGACCAGGCCCTGGCTGTGTCAGACCCCCACAGCAGGGGACTCTGACCCCCCCGACCCCCAACACAGTGAGGACCGGGCCCTGGCTCTGCCAGACCCCCACAGCGGGGGGCTCTGACCCCCCTGACCCCCAATACAGTGAGGACTGGGCCATAGCCATGCCAGACCCCCACAGCCCCCCACCAACGGGGGGCTCTGACCCCCCATTACAGTGAGGACTGGGCCATGGCTGTGCCCCCCAAAGCTCCCTGCCAATGGGGGCTCTGATCCCCCCTGACCCCCAATATGGTGAGGACTGGGCCGCGGCTGTGCCAGGCCCCCACAGCCCCCCACAGCGGGGGGCTCTGACGCCCCAGTATGGTGAGGACTGGGCCCTGGCTGTGCCAGGCCCCCCCGCAGCCCCCTCCCAGCCAGACCAGACCCCCGCAGCCCCCTGCCAACGGGGGGCTCTGGCCCCCTGACCCCCGTGTGCCCCGCAGGCCGGTACCTGTCGCTGGAGCAGGTGCGGGACGCGGTGCGGCCGGGCCCGGCCACGCTGAGCGCGGTGCAGAAGTGGCTGCGCGCTCACGGCGTCCACAACTGCAGCGGCGTCGCCACCCTGGACTTCCTGGAGTGCCACATGCCTGTGGGGTGAGGCTGGGGTGGGAGGGGGCTGGGAGGGGGGCTGGGGTGGGCAGTGGGCTGAGAGGGGGCTGGGGGGTGAGGCTGGGGTGGGCAGTGGGCTGGGAGGGGGCTGGGGGGTGAGGCTGGGGTGGGCAGCGGGCTGGGAGGGGGCTGGGGGATGAGGATGGGGTGGGTACTGGGCTGGGAGGGGGCTGGGGTGGGCAGTGGGCTGGGAAGGGGCTGGGGGGTGAGGCTGGGGTGGTCACTGCTGGAGGGGGGGCTGGGGTGGGTGTCATGCTGGGCCCCACTGGGCTGAACTGGTGGGGTGAGGCTGGGGTGGGTACTGGGCTGGGAAGGGGCTGGGGGGTGATGCTGGGGTGGTCACTGCTGGAGGGGGGGCTGGGGTGGGTGTCATGGTGGGCAGTGGGCTGGGCCCTACAGGGATGGGTGCCATGCTGGGTGCTGGGCTGGGTGCTGGGCTGGGTGCTGTGGTGGGCACCATGAGGGGCACCGGGCTGGGGGCTGGGCTGGGGGCCATGGTGGGCACATCCTCACACGCTGCCTGTCCCTGTCCCCTGTCCCGTGTCACACGTCCTCACACGCTGCCTGTCCCCTGTGCCCCTGTCACACACTGCCTGTCCCATGTCACACACTCTCACACTCTGCCTGTCCCTGTCCCCTGTCCCTGTCCCCTGTCCCTGTCCCCTGTCCCTGTCCCCTGTCCCGTGTCACACCCTCACACTCTCCCTGTCCCTGTCCCATGTCCCTGTCCCCTGTCCCTGTCCCCTGTCCCCTGTCCCTGTCCCTGTCCCCTGCCCCCTGTCCCTGTCCCCTGTCCCTGTCCCCTGTCCCTGTCCCTGTCCCCTGTCCCTGTCCCTGTCCCTGTCCCCTGTCCCTGTCCCTGTCCCCTGTCCCACGCTCCCTGTCCCCTGTCCCTGTCCCTGTCCCCTGTCACACCCTCACACTCTCCCTGTCCCCTGTCCCTGTCCCCTGTCCCCTGTCACACCCTCACACTCTCCCTGTCCCCTGTCCCTGTCCCCTGTCCCACGCTCCCTGTCCCCTGTCCCTGTCCCTGTCCCCTGTCACACCCTCACACTCTCCCTGTCCCCTGTCCCTGTCCCCTGTCCCCTGTCACACCCTCACACTCTCCCTGTCCCTGTCCCTGTCCCCTGTCCCCTGTCCCCTGTCCCTGTCCCTGTCCCCTGTCCCACGCTCCCTGTCCCCTGTCCCTGTCCCTGTCTCCTGTCACACCCTCACACTCTCCCTGTCCCCTGTCCCTGTCCCCTGTCCCCTGTCCCTGTCCCCTGCTCCCTGTCCCTGTCCCCTGTCCCACGCTGCCTGTCCCCTGTCCCGTGTCACACCCTCACACTCTCCCTGTCCCTGTCCCTGTCCCCTGTCCCGTGTCACACCCTCACACGCTCCCTGTCCCTGTCCCACGCTCCCTGTCCCCTGTCCCTGTCCCCTGTCCCCTGTCCCTGTCCCCTGTCCCTGTCCCTGTCCCCTGTCACACCCTCACACTCTCCCTGTCCCCTGTCCCTGTCCCCTGTCCCCTGTCACACCCTCACACTCTCCCTGTCCCCTGTCCCTGTCCCCTGTCCCACGCTCCCTGTCCCCTGTCCCTGTCCCTGTCCCCTGTCACACCCTCACACTCTCCCTGTCCCCTGTCCCTGTCCCCTGTCCCCTGTCACACCCTCACACTCTCCCTGTCCCTGTCCCTGTCCCCTGTCCCCTGTCCCCTGTCCCTGTCCCTGTCCCCTGTCCCACGCTCCCTGTCCCCTGTCCCTGTCCCTGTCTCCTGTCACACCCTCACACTCTCCCTGTCCCCTGTCCCTGTCCCCTGTCCCTGTCCCCTGCTCCCTGTCCCTGTCCCCTGTCCCACGCTGCCTGTCCCCTGTCCCGTGTCACACCCTCACACTCTCCCTGTCCCTGTCCCTGTCCCCTGTCCCGTGTCACACCCTCACACGCTCCCTGTCCCTGTCCCACGCTCCCTGTCCCCTGTCCCTGTCCCCTGTCCCCTGTCCCTGTCCCCTGTCCCTGTCCCTGTCCCCTGTCACACCCTCACACTCTCCCTGTCCCTGTCCCAGCGTGGCCGAGCGCCTGCTGCCCGGCGCCCAGTTCCACCGGTACGTGAGGGGCCAGCGCAGCCTCGTGCGCTCCCCGCTGCCCTACGCTGTCCCCGAGGAGCTGGCCCAGCACCTGGACTTCGGTGGGTGCCACAGGGGCGTGGGGAGGCTGTGTGGGGTGGGCAGGGGGGCACAGAGCAGCCGGGACCGTCCGTGTGCGTGGGTGGAGTGGCCGGGCCTCCAGCCCTGAGCCCAGCCAGCCCTGGGCCCCAGCCGGGGCGCGGTGCTGGGTGCCTGATCCCTGGAAGCATCCAGGGATGGGCTGGATGGGGCTCCGAGCGACCTGGCCCAGTCCGAAATGTCCCTGCTCATGGTGGGACTGGGTGACCTTTGAAGGTCCCTCCCAACCCCCCCTGTTGGGCAGGCAGCACCCCAAGCGCTTCTCTTTGGGGTGCCCAGCACGGGGGGCCCTGGCAGGGCTCCCTCAGCGAGGCCCTTTGGCGTGGGGTCCCATGGGAGGGCAGAGGGGTGCCTGGTCACAGCGGTGGCCTGGCAGTGGGGACCCTGAGCTGGGCAGCCTGGGGGACCCTGGTGGGGGGGCTGAGGGGACCCCCCAGCCTCCCGCAGAGTGCTCAGGGCAGACTGAGGCCGGGTGGGGGTGCTGAGGGGGCGCTGAGGGGCTGCGGTTCCGCACCCCGGAGCTCCAGGCCCTGACACCCCCTGCCCATCCCACCCTGCGGGTGCCAGTGGGTGGGCTGCACCGGTTCCCCAGCGAGAGGCGGGTGCTGGGCCGGAAGGACGCGGAGCTGCGGCGGCACGGCGCGGGCACGGCGGGGTTCCACCTGGGGGTGACACCCTCCATCATCAGGAAGAGGTACAACATGACAGCGGGAGACATCGGGCTGCTGCCCAACAACAGCCAGGCCTGTGCCCAGGTACCTGACCCCAGGACACGGACCTGACCCCGTGCCTGACCCCGTGCCAGGGAACTGACCCCGTGCCAGGAAACTGACCCTGTGCCTGACCCCGTGCCAGACTGACCCCAGGACAGGGACCTGACCTCGTCCCAGGGAGCTGACCTTGTGCCTGACCCCGTGCCAGGGGACTGACCCCATGCCAGACTGACCCCAGGACAGGGACCTGACCCCAGGACAGGGACCTGACCCCGTGCCTGACCCCATGCCAGACTGACCCCAGGACAGGAACCTGACCCTGTGCCTGACCCCGTGCCAGGGAGCTGACCTTGTGCCTGACTCTGTACCAGACTGACCCCAGGACAGGGACCTGACCCCATGCCCATAGAGCTGACCCTGTGCCAGGGACCTGACCCCGTGCCCAGGGACCTGACCCTGTGCCAGGGACCTGACCCTGTGCCTGGCCCAGCAGCTCTGGGGATCCCACATGCTGATGCTTCTCCAGCGCTGGGGGCTCCTGGGGGCTCTCTGGGGAGGGTCCTGGGGGTTTGTGGGGGTTCCTGGAAGGTTCCTGGGGGCCTGTGGGGGGTTCCTGGGGTCTGGGGGAGGGGTTCCTGAGGGTCTGTGGGGGCTTCCTGGAGGGTTCCTGGGGGCCTGTGGGGGGTTCCTGGGGTCTGGGGGGGTTCCGCGTGGGTCTGTGAGGGGGTTCCTGAGGGTCTGGGGGGGTTCCTGAGGGTCTGGAGGGGGGTTCCTGGAGGGTTCCTGGGGGCCTGTGGGGGGTTCCTGGGGGCCTGTGGGGGGTTCCTGGGGTCTGGGGGGGTTCCGCGTGGGTCTGTGAGGGGGGTCCTGAGGGTCTGGGGGGGTTCCTGGGGTCTGGAGGGGGTTCCTGGGGTCTGGAGGGGGTTCCTGGGGTCTGGGGGGGTTCCTGAGGGTCTGGGGGGGGGTTCCTGGAGGGTTCCTGGGGGCCTGTGGGGGGTTCCTGAGGGTCTGGGGGGGTTCCTGAGGTTCTGGAGGGGGGTTCCTGAGGGTCTGTGGGGGGTTCCTGGAGGGTTCCTGGGGGCCTGTGGGGGGTTCCTGGGGTCTGGGGGGGTTCCGCGTGGGTCTGTGAGGGGGGTCCTGAGGGTCTGGGGGGGTTCCTGGGGTCTGGAGGGGGTTCCTGGGGTCTGGGGGGGTTCCTGAGGGTCTGTGGGGGTTCTTTGGGGTCTGTGGGGGGTTCCTGGAGGGTTCCTGGGGGCCTGTGGGGGGTTCCTGGGATCTGGAGGGGGGTTCCTGAGGGTCTGTGGGGGGTTCCTGGAGGTTCCTGGGGGCCTGTGGGGGGTTCCTGGGGTCTGGGGGGGTTCCGCGTGGGTCTGTGAGGGGGGTCCTGAGGGTCTGGGGGGGTTCCTGAGGGTCTGGGGGGGTTCCTGGGGGTCTGGAGGGGGTTCCTGGGGTCTGTGAGGGGTCCCTGGGGGTGCTGGGGGAGCACACGCTGTGCTGCCCTCTCACAGACCGGTGCTGGGCCGTCTTTCCAAGCTGGGGGGCAGAAGCTGGCTGGGTGTTTTTAGGATAAAAGGACCCCACCCCACACCCCCCTCACCCCCCCCCCGTGCCCTGTGCCCCCCCAGTTCCTGGAGCAGTACTTCCAGCAGGCCGACCTGGCCGAGTTCATGCGGCTGTTCGGCAGCGGCTTCGGGCACCGCTCCCGGGTGGACAGGGTGCTGGGACCCCAGGGCCGGGGCCGGGCTGGGCTGGAGGCCAGCCTGGACGTGGAGTACATCATGAGCACGGGGGCCAACATCTCCACCTGGGTCTTCAGCAACCCAGGTACTGAGCACACGCCCCCTCCCCAAATCCAAAGCCGCCCCCCGGGGGCTGACCCCCGGCGCGGCCCACCGCCCCCTCTCTGCTCTGCCCCCATGGAGAGGGGGGGGGAGGGACCCTCTCTGCTCTGCCCCCATGGAGGGGGGGTGGGAGGGAGTTTGGGACATGGAGCTGGGGCTCTGCTCTCCCCCCATGGAGGGAGGGGGAGGGACCCTCTCTGCTCTCCCCCCATGGAGAGGGGGGGGAGGGACCCTCTCTGCTCTGCCCCCATGGAGGGGGGGGTGAGAAGGAGCCTGGGACGTGGAGCTGGGGCTCTGAGGGACTCATGGAGAGGGATCAGTTGGGGTGGGGAGGGAGCTTGGGACATGGAGCTGGGGCTCTGCTGGGCTCATGGAGAGGGTCTGGGGTGGGAGGGAGTTTGGGACGTGGAGCTGGGGCTCTGCTCTCCCCCCATGGAGGGAGGGGGAGGGACCCTCTCTGCTCTCCCCCCATGGAGGGGGGGTGGGAGGGACCCTCTCTGCTCTCCCCCCATGGAGGGGGGGTGGGAGGGACCCTCTCTGCTCTCCCCCCGTGGAGAGGGATCAGTTGGGGTGGGAAGGAGCCTGGGACATGGAGCTGGGGGCTCTGCTCTCCCCTCCTCCCCTCCCAGGGTGGGAGCTGGGGGGACCCAGAGCTGACAGCAGGGGTGCTGCTGAGGCCTGGTGCCCCCCGTTATCTGTCCCAAAAGCCTGGTGCCCTCAGGGGAGCCCCCCCTGTCCCTGCTGTGTCTCCCCAGGAAGGCATGAGAGCCAGGAGCCCCCTGTCCCTGCTGTGTCCCCCCAAAGGCCTGGTGCCCTCAGGGGAGCCCCTCTGTCCCCCCAAAAGCCTGGTACCCTGTGGGGAGCCCTCCCTGTCCCCCTCAAAAGCCTGGTGCCCACAGGGGAGCCCCTCTGTCCCCGCTGTGTCCCCCCAAAGGCCTGGTGCCTTCAGGGGAGCCCTGCTGTGTCCCCCCAAAGGCCTGGTGCCCTGAGGGGAGCCCCCTTTCCCTGCTGTGTCCCCCCAAAAGCCTGGAGCCCTGAGGGGAGCCCCCCTGTCCCCCCAGGGAGGCACGAGAGCCAAGAGCCCCCCCATCCCCGCTGTGTCCCCCCAAAGGCCTGGTGCCCTCAGGGGAGCCCTGCTGTGTCCCCCCCAAAGGCCTGGCGCCCTGAGGGGAGCCCCCCTGTCCCCACTGTGTCCCCCCAAAGGCCTGGTACCCTGAGGGGAGCCTCCCCTGCCCCCGCTGTGTCCCCCCAAAGGCCTGGTGCCCTGAGGGGAGCCCCCCTGTCCCCACTGTGTCCCCCCAAAGGCCTGGTGCCCTGAGGGGAGCCCCCCTGTCCCCACTGTGTCCCCCCCAAAGGCCTGGTGCCCTGAGGGGAGCCCCCCTGTCCCCCCAAAGGCCTGGTGCCCTGCGGGGAGCCCCCCTGTCCCCATCGAAAGCCTGGTGCCCACAGGGGAGCCCCTCTGTCCCTGCTGTGTTCCCCCCCCTGTCCCTGCTGTGACCCCCCAAAGGCCTGGTGCCTTCAGGGGAGCCCCCCTGTCCCCCCAAAGGCCTGGTGCCTTCAGGGGAGCCCTCCCTGTCCCCCCAAAAGCCTGGTGCCCTGAGGGGAGCCCCCCTGTCCCCACTGTGTTCCCCTAAAGGCCTGGTGCCTTCAGGGGAGCCCTGCTGTGTCCCCCCCAAAGGCCTGGTGCCCTGAGGGGAGCCCTGCTGTGTCCCCCCAAAGGCCTGGTGCCCTGAGGGGAGCCTCCCCTGCCCCCGCTGTGTCCCCCCAAAGGCCTGGCGCCCTGAGGGGAGCCCCCCTGTCCCCCCAGGGAGGCACGAGAGCCAAGAGCCCCCCCATCCCCGCTGTGTCCCCCCAAAGGCCTGGTGCCCTCAGGGGAGCCCTGCTGTGTCCCCCCAAAGGCCTGGCGCCCTGAGGGGAGCCCCCCTGTCCCCCCAGGGAGGCACGAGAGCCAGGAGCCGTTCCTGGCCTGGCTGGTGCTGCTCAGCAACCTGTCGTCGCTGCCCTGGGTGCACTCGGTGAGCTACGGGGACGAGGAGGACAGCCTGTCCCGGGCCTACATGCAGCGCGTCAACACCGAGCTCATGAAGGCGGCTGCCCGCGGCCTCACCGTCCTCTTCGCCTCGGGTACGGGGGGCTGGGGGGGCCTGGGGGGCTGGGGAGGGTGAACGGGGTTGTGCTGCTCCCCGCAAGGACCTGGGCAGGCTGGATCCAGGGGCTGAGCCCCAGGGGGTGAAGGATGAGCGGGGTGGAGGGATGGGGTGTCCCCTGGGTCAGTCTGGGGGTGGAGGGATGGGGTGTCCCCTGGGTCAGTCTGGGGGTGGAGGGATGGGGTGTCCCCTGGGTCAGTCTGGGGGTGGAGGGATGGGGTGTCCCCTGGGTCAGTCTGGGGGTGAAGGGATGGGGTGTCCCCTGGGTCAGTCTGGGGGTGGAGGGATGGGGTGTCCCCTGGGTCAGTCTGGGGGTGGAGGGATGGGGTGTCCCCTGAGTCAGTCTGGGGGCGGAGGGATGGGGTGTCCCCTGAGTCAGTTTGGGGGTGACTCTGAGCTGGGGGGAGGTGTGGATCTGCCTGAGGGTGGGGAGGGTCTGCAGAGGGGTCTGGATCCATAGGCTGAGCCCAAGGGGAGCAGGGTCAGCTCAGCTGGGAGGGCAAAGTCCTTCCCTGGCAGAGCTGTGGGGCTGTGGCACAGGCTGCCCAGGGAGGGGCTGAGTCCCCAGCCCTGGGGGTGTTTGACAGGGGGAGATGGGGGGCTCAGGGATCTGGGTCAGCACAGGGTGGGATTGGTGGGACTCGATGGGCTTAAAGGGCTTTTCCAGCCCCGTGGTTCTGTGATTCTGTGGGCAGTCACCCCCCCCAGCCTGGGAGGTGGAGAGGGCCCTTCCCCCGTGGTACCAGGGAGCTTCTGGGGGGCAACAGGGGGGCTGTGGGGTCACCCCCTCCTCCCTCTCCCTCGGCAGGTGACGATGGTGCTGGCTGCAGGAGGGTCCCTGGGGGGGAACCACACGTTCCGGCCCAACTTTCCAGCCTCCAGGTAGGGCTGGGATGGGGAACGTGGGGCCTGGGGAGGAGGTGGGGGGAGGGGGGGCTCCAGGGGGCCTGGGGAGCTGGGGGATAGGGGTGGGGGCTCCAGGGGGCCTGGGGAGGAGGTGGGGGGGAGGGGGGCCTCCATGGGGCCTGGGGAGATGGGGGATGGGGGTGGGGGCTTCATGGGGCCTGGGGAGATGGGGGATAGGGGTGGGGGCTCCAGGGGGCCTGGGGAGATGGGGGGTTGGGGGTAGGGGCTCCATGGGGCCTGGGGAGACAGGGGGTGGGGTAGGGGCTCCATGGGGCCTGGGGAGATGGGGGGGGTGGGGGCTCCAGGGGGCCTGGGGAGATGGGGGATGGGGGTGGGAGCTCCATGGGGCATGGGGAGATGGGGGGGTGGGGGCTCCATGGGGCCTGGGAGATGGGGGGTTGGGGGTAGGGGCTCCATGGGGCCTGGGGAGATGGGGGAGTGGGGGTGGGGGCTCCAGGGGGCCTGGGGAGATGGGGGGTTGGGAGTAGGGGCTCCATGGGGCCTGGGGAGACAGGGGGTGGGGTGGGGGCTTCATGGGGCCTGGGGAGACAGGGGGTGGGGTGGGGGGCTCCACACCGAGCTGGCTGCTCCTGCTGGGGCTTCGAGCTCTTTTTGGGGGGCTCCTGGGGGTCAGCCCCACCAGCAGCCCTGGGAGCTGGGGGGACCCTCGGGACAGGGGGGCTGGGGTGCCTGTGCGTTGGGTGAACACCCACCGTGCCCACCTGTGCCCCCCAGTCCCTACGTCACCACCGTGGGCGGCACGTCCTTCCAGAACCCCTTCCTGGTGACAGCAGAGGTGACCGATTACATCAGCGGCGGCGGCTTCAGCAACGTCTTCCCCATGCCCGACTACCAGGTGGGGAGGGGGCAGCACCGTGGGGGGTTGCCATGGGGCTGGGGGCCTGCAGTGGGGGTGGGGGGCTGCAATGGGGCCGGGGGGCTGCAGATGGGGCTGGGGGACTGTGATGGGGCTGAGGGGCTGGGGCTGGGGGGGCTGTGATGGGGCTGGGGGGCTGCAATGGGGGTGGGGGGCTGCGATGGGGCTGTGGCTGGGGACCGGGGGGCTGTGATGGGGCTGGGGGGCTGTGATGGGGCTGGGGGGCTGCGATGGGGCTTGGGGGGCTGCAATGGGGCTGGGGGGCTGCAATAGGCCATGGGGCTGTGATGGGACCAGGGGTCTGCAGTGGGACTGTGGGGCTGTGATGGGGCTGTGGGGCTGTGGCTGGGACCGGGGGGCTGCAATGGGGCTGGGGGCTGCAATAGACCGTGGGGCTGTGATGGGACCAGGGGTCTGCAGTGGGACTGGGGGGCTGCAATGGGCCTGGGGGGCTGTGATAGGCCAGGGAGGCTGTGGATGGGACCGGGGGCTGCAATGGGGCTGGGGAGCTGTGATGGGGGGCTGAAGATGGGGCTGGGGGCTGTGATGGGACTGGGGCTCTGCAGTGGGACCGGTGGTCCGCAACGGGATTGGGGGGCTGCGGATGGGGCCAGGGGGCTGCAATGGGGCTGGGAGGCTTTGATGGGCCAAGGGAGCTGGGGCTGGGGGGCTGCAATGGGCCAGGGGTCTGCAATGGGACCAGGGGGCTGTGATGGGGCCAGGGGGCTGTGGATGAGGCAATGGGGGGCTGCAGATGGGGCGGGGGGCTGTGATGGGGCCGGGGGGCTGTGATGGGGCCAGGGGGCTGTGGATGAGGCAATGGGGGCTGCAGATGGGGCGGGGGGCTGCGATGGGGCCGGGGGGCTGTGATGGGGCTGGGGGGCTGTGATGGGGCTGGGGGGCTGTGATGGGGGTGTGGGGTTGTGATGGGGCTGCGAGGGGCCGTGGGTGGCAGCAGGGGCTGGGGGGTTAAGGGTCGGGGTGCCAGGACGTCCCACTTACCCCCCTCCTGCTCCCCCCAGGCTGCTGCGGTGGGCCGGTTCCTGCGCTCGGCCTCCGAGCTGCCCCCCAGCTCCTACTACAACAGCAGCGGCCGGGGCCTACCCCGACCTGGCCGCCCTGTCCGACAACTACTGGGTGGTGACCAACCGCATCCCCCTGCCCTGGGTGTCGGGCACCTCGGTAAGGCCGGGGCTGGGCCAGGGGCTGGGTCGGGGCTGGGCCAGGGGCTGGGTCAGGCCAGGCCTGGGCCAGGGGCTGGGTCAGGGGCTGGGCCTGGGCCAGGGGCTGGGTCAGGGGCTGGGTAAGGCCGGGCCTGGGCCAGGGGCTGGGTAAGGCCGGGCCTGGGCCAGGAGCTGGGTCAGGCCAGGCCTGGGCCAGGGGCTGGGTCAGGGGCTGGGCCAGGCCAGGGGCTGGGACTGGGGCTGGGTCGGGGCTGGGCCAGGAGCTGGGTCAGGCCAGGGGCTGGGACTGGGTCAGGCCAGGGGCTGGGCCAGGGGTAAGGCCGGGCCTGGGCCAGAGGCTGGGTCAGGCCAGGGGCTGGGGCTGGGTCAGGCCAGGCCTGGGACAGGGGCTGGGTCAGGCCAGGCCTGGGCCAGGAGCTGGGTAAGGGCCTGGGCCAGGGGTAAGCCAGGCCCGAGCCAGGGGCTGGGTCGGGCCTGGGCCAGGGGTCAGGGTCAGGCCAGGCCTGGGACAGGGGTAAGGCCAGGCCTGGGCCAGGGGCAGGGTCAGGCCAGGCCTGGGCCAGGGGCTGGGTAAGGCCGGGCCCGAGCCAGGGGCTGGGTCAGGCCAGACCTGGGCCAGGGGTAAGGCCAGGCCTGGGCCAGAAGCTGGGGCTGGGTCAGGCCAGGCCTGTGCCAGGGGCCAGGATTGGGCCGGGCTGCGGGGTGCTGAGGTGCTGCTGTGCCCCCCCTGCAGGCGTCCACCCCCGTGGTGGGGGGCATGTTGGCTCTCATCAACGACCGGCGGCTGCAGCGGGGGCTGCCGCCCCTGGGCTTCCTCAACCCCGCGCTCTACCAGCTGCAGGAGCAGGGCCAGGACCCTCCGCTCTACGACGTGAGCTGGGGGGGACACGGGGGGGCTGGGGGTAACATGGGCTGTGGGGGCTCAGGGATGCCATGGGGCAGGGGGGGTGTGGTGGGGCTTGGGGGGGTAACATGGGCTGGGGGGGCTCAGGGGTGCCGTGGGGCTGGGGGGTGGGGGTGGGGCTGGGGTCTGGGGGGTAACATGGGCTGGGGGGGCTCAGGGGTGCCATGGGGCTGGGGGGTGGGGTTGTAACATGGGCTGGGGGTGCTGGGGGGAGCCGTGGGGCAGGGGGGTGGGGTGGGGCTGGGGGGGTAACATGGGCTGGGGGGGCTCAGGGGTGCCGTGGGGCAGGGGGGTGGGGTGGGGCTGGGGGGGTAACATGGGCTGGGGGGGCTCAGGGGTGCCGTGGGGCTGGGGGGTGAGGGGGGGGCTGGGGCCTGGGGGTAACATGGGCTGGGGGGGCTCAGGGGTGCCGTGGGGCAGGAGGGTGGGGGGGGCTGGAGGGTAACATGGGCTGAGGGGGGCTCAGGGGTGCCGTGGGGCAGGAGGGTGGGGGGGGCTGGAGGGTAACCATCGGGCTGAGGGGGCTCAGGGGTGCCGTGGGGCTGGGGGTTGTGGTGGGGCTGGGGCCTGGGGGTAACATGGGCTGGGGGTGCTGGGTGGCACCATGGAGCTGGGGGGCTGGGGGGGTGCCATGGGGCTGAGGGTGGGGGGGGGCCACCGTTTGGGCTGGGGGTTCTGGGGGGCACTGTGGAGCTGGAGTTCGGGGGGGCACTGTGGAGCTGGGGGTGCCAGGGAGCAGGAGGGCGCCAGGGGATGCCATGGGGCTGGGGGTGGGTGCCATGAGAATGCCGTGGGTGGGGGTTGGGGGTAGGGATGCTGGGGGGTGTGGGGATGCTATGGGGGGGGGGGGGAAATGCTGTGGGTGGGGCTGGGGTGCCGTGGGTGGGGTGAGATGCCGTGGGACAGGGGGGTTGGGGGTGCTGTGGGTGGGGTGGGATGCTGGGGAGGGTGGGGGTGCTGGGGGGGGGTTGGTGATGCCATGGGTGGGGGTGGGGGTGCTGTGGGGAGGTGGGGATGCTGTGGGTGGGGTGGGATGCTGGGGGGGGGTGATGCTGTGGGGATGCTGTGGGTGGGGGTGCTAGGGGTGGGGGTGCTGTGGGGAGGTGGGATGCTGTGGTGGGGTGGGATGCCGGGGGTGGGGGTGCTGGGGGGGGGGGGTTGGTGGTGCTGTGGGGGGTTGGGGATGCCGTGGGTGGGGGTGGGGGTGCTGGGGGGAGGTGGGGATTGCTGGGGGTGGGGTGGGGGTGCTGTGGGGGGTTGGGGATGCCGTGGGTGGGGGTGGGGGTGCTGTGTGTGGGGTGGGATGCCGTGGGGGAGGGGGGCGTGCTGAGGGTGGGGTGGGGGTGCCGTGGGTGGGGTGGGATGCTGTGGGGGGTGATGCTGTGGGGGTGCTGTGTGTGGGGTGGGATGCCGGGGGTGGGGGTGCTGGGGGGGTGATGCTGTGGGGGGGGTCGGGGCTGCCGTGTGTGGGGTGGGGGTGCCGGTGACCCCCTCCCGGTGTCCCCCCAGGTGACGCGCGGGTGCCACGTGTCGTGCCTGGACGGGGCGGTGCAGGGCCGCGGGTTCTGCGCGGCGCGGGGCTGGGACCCGGCCACGGGCTGGGGCACCCCCGACTTCCCGCGCCTGCTGCGCGCGCTGCTCCGCCGATAGACCGGGAGGGGAGGGGGCGGGGGTTACGGGAGGGGGCGGGGTTACTGGAGGGGGCGGGGTTACGGGAGGGGGCGGGGTCAGGGAGGGGGCGGGGTTACGGGAGGGGGCGGGGTCAGGGGAGGGGGGCGGGGTCAGGGGAGGGGGCGGGGTTATGGGAGGGGGCGGGGTTACGGGCGGGGGCGGGGTTACGGGGCAGGGAAGGGGCGGGTTTACGGGGAGGGCGGGGTTACGGGGAGGGCGGGGTTACGGGGAGGGGCGGGGCTCCAGTGAGGGGGCGGGGTTAGGGCGGGGCTGCTGGGAGGGGCGGGGTTACGCGGATAGGGGGGTTAAGGGAGGGGGCGGGGCTCCAGCCAGATGGGCGTGGCTCCGGTGGAGGGCGGGGCTCCAATGAGGGGGCGGGGCTCCAGTGAGGCAGGGTGGTGCGCGCGCTGGGAGTGGGCGGGGCTCCGCGCGCTGGGAGGGGGCGTGGTTTCCAGCGGGGGGGCGTGGTTCCGGGGGCGCGGGGCGGGATTCTGCGCGCGCAGGGGAGGGCGGGGTTCCGGGGGGGCGGGGCGGGGTGTTGCGCGCGGTGTTTGGGAGGGGGGGAGGGGAGGGGGATGCTCCGCCCCCCGGAACCTCCCCCTCCCTCCCCCTCCCCCCCCGGAACCTCCCCTCCCCCCGGCTCCGCGCGCAGGCGCGAGGCCCGGCGGCGGCGCGCGATGAGCGGCAGCGCCGAGCCCGACCCCCCCCCCCGCCGTGGTACCGGCCGCCCCCGCGGCCGCCGCTTCCGACGGGAAACCCGGCCCGGCCCCGGCAGCAGCAGGAGGAGGAGGCGGCGCTGGAGGGGTCCCCGGGGGCGGCCCCGGGGGCGGCGGCGGCAGCGGCCGCAGGGAGGGGACCCGGTGAGTGCGGGGGGGGGGAGGGGCGGGGTCCGTGGGGGACGGGGGTCCCACTGACCGGGGGGTCCCACTGACCGGGGGGCCCGGTGACCGGGGGGCCCACTGACCGGGGGGTCACACTGACCGGGGGGCCCCCTGACCGGGGGACCCAATGACCGGGGGGCCACTGACCGGGGGTCCCACTGACCGGGGGGCCCCCTGACCGGGGGACCCCCTGACCGGGGGACCCCCTGACCGGGGGTCCCAATGACCAGGGGGCCCACTGACCGGGGGGCCTGGTGGCGGCGGGGTCCAGGGACCGGGGGGGTCTCACTGACCTGGGGGCTTGGTGGCGGCGGGACTGGTCACCGCAGGGACTGGTGACCAGGGGTCCCACTGACCGTGGGGCCAGGAGCCGTGGGGCTCGGTGCCCCCGGTGACCGGGGCTCCCAGTGACCATGGGGCCCGGTGCTCACGGGACCCAGTGCCTGGGGGTCCCACTGACCGTGGGACCTGGTAACCATGGGGCCCGGTGCCCGCAGAGACTGGGGCTCCCACTGACTGTGGGGCCACTGACCACAGGGCCCTTCAGTGGGGCACAGTGACCGTAGAGCTTGGGGCCCTCGGGGACCCGGTGCCTCCAGTGACCGGGGGTCCCAGTGACCGTGAGACCCGGTGACTGTGGGACCCAGTGCTCCCAGTGACCAGGGGTCCTGGTCTCCAGGGCTCCCAGTGACTGTGGGGCTGGTAACCATGGGGCCCATCTGTGGGGCCTGGTGACCATGGGGCCCGGTGACCACGGGGGTGGGGGGTCCCAGTGCCCAGGGGTCCCCATGCCTGTGGGGCTGGTAACCACAGGGCCCATCTGTGGGGCCTGGTGACCATGGGGCCCGGTGACCGTGGGGGTCCCAGTGCTCCCAGTGACCGGGGGTCCTGGTGCCCAGGGGTTCCAGTGACTGGGGGTCCCAGTGACCGTGAGGCCCGGTGACTGTGGGACCCAGTGCTCCCAGTGACCGGGGGTCCTGGTGCCCAGGGCTCCCAGTGCCTGTGGGGCTGGTAACCACAGGGGTGGTGCCTCCAGTGACTGGGGTCCCAGTGCTCAGGGGTGCCAGTGCTTGTGGGGCCTGGTGACCGGGGGATCTCAGTGGTCACAGGGCTCGTCCTTGGGGCCGAGTGACCATTGGGCCTGGTGACCTCCAGTAACTGGGGGTCTGGGAGCTGTGGGGCTTGGTGACTGGGAGACATGGTGCCCCTGGTGCTCAGGGGTCCCAGTGACTGTGGGGCTCATTGCCCGGGGGTCACAGTGCCTGTGGGGCTGGTAACCACTGGGCCTGTCCGTGGGGCCCAGTGACTGCAGGGCTGGTGCCCCCAGTGACTGGGGGTCCCAGTGCCCGGGGGTCCCGGGGCCGGCACCCACTGAGCCCCCTGTGCCCCCAGTGCCCGTCTCAGCAGTGGTGGCCGCAGCCCCCCCCGAGGGGGCCATGTCCAACGGGGTCTACGTGCCACCCAGCGCGGCCAACGGGGACGTGAAGCCCGTGGTCTCCACCACCCCACTGGTGGATTTCCTCATGCAGCTGGAGGATTACACCCCCACGGTGAGGGGAGGGGAGGGGGAAGGGGAAGGGAAGGGGTGGGGAAGGGGAGAGATGAGGAAGGGAAGGGGAAGGGGAAGGGATGCGGAAGGGGAAGGGGAAGGATGGGGATGGGGAAGGAGGGGGAAGGGGAAGGGGAAGAGGAATGGGAAGGGATGGGGAAAGGGAAGGGATGAGGGAAGAGACGGGGAAGGGAAGGGATGGAGAAGGGGAAGGGGAATGAGAAGGGAAGGGAAAGGGGAATGGAAGGGGAAAGGGAATGGGAAGGGATGCAGAAGGGGAAGGGATGCAGAAAAGGAATGGAAGGGAAGGGGACTGAGAAAGGAAGGGATGCAGAAAGGGAAGGGGAATGGAATGGGAAGGGGAAGAGAAGGGATGCAGAAGGGGAAGGGAAGGGGAATGGAATGGAATGGGAAGGAGAAGGGAAAGGGGAGGGAAGGGATGCAGATGGGGAAGGGGAATGGAATGGGAAGGGAAGGGAAGGGAAGGGAAGGGAAGGGAAGGGAAGGGAAGGGAAGGGAAGGGGAAGGAGTGCCACAGCTCCAGCTCTTGCCCTGTGCAGATCCCAGACGCCGTCACAGGTTACTACCTGAACCGAGCGGGATTCGAGGCCTCGGACCCCCGCATGTGAGTGGCCACAGGGAGACCCCACAGGGGGGGCTGGGGGGGCTCAGCAGGAACCCCTGCATCCCTGCACGGTGCAGCCTGGCCTGAATCCCCCTCCCCTCCCCCCCAGCATCCGCCTGATCTCGCTGGCGGCTCAGAAGTTCATCTCTGACATCGCCAACGACGCGCTGCAGCACTGCAAGATGAAGGGGACAGCCTCAGGCAGCTCCCGCAACAAGAGCAAGGTGAGGGGGGGCAACACCCCCCCGGGGTGGGGGGATGCAGCTCGTTCAGGGGGCTGGGACCCCCTGGGCCCCCCACGGGCAGGCTTGTCCTGTCTGCCCTCCAGCTGATGCTCAGGGAAGGGAGCGAGGGGCAGCTCCCCCAGGCACCCTCTGCCTGGGGTTGGGGGGTGAAGGCAGTGGGGGGGGGATGCTGGGGGGCTGGGGGGGTCTGGATAGTCAAGGGGGGGATCTGGGAATGGGATGTGGGGAGTCGGGGGTGGGAGCTGAAGGGCTCTGAGGGGGGACTGGGGAGGGGCTGGGGGGGGCTGGGGGTCTAGACAGTCGGGGGGGGATCTCCGGATGGGATGTGGGGAGTTGGGGGTGGGAGCTGAAGGGCTCTGAGGGGAAGCTGGAGGGGTCGGGGGGGCTGGGCTGGGGGTGGGGCTGTGGGGGTCTAGGGAGTCAGGGGGGATCTGGGAATGGGTTGTGGGGAGTCAGGGGTGGGAGCTGAAGGGCTCTGAGGGAGAGCTGGGGGGATCTGGGGGGGGCTGGGGAATCGGGGGGGGTTCTGGGAAGGGGTGTGGGGAGCCAGAGACAGGGGCTGCAGGGCTCTGAGGGGGAGCTGGGGGGATGGGCTGGGGGCGGGGACTGCAGGGCCCTGGGGGAGAGTCTGGGGGGGCTGGGAGCTGGGGCTGCAGTGCCCTGAGGGGGGGCTGGGGGAGGGGGCTGCAGTGCCCTGAGGGGGGGGTGCAGTGGGTCAGCATCTTGGCAACACCCAGCACTCCAGCCACCCCGGGGTGTTTAACTGCTCCTTACGGGGGGGGGATCAGAGCTGACCCCCAAATGAGTGAGGGGTGCAGGGCAGCTGAGCCCCCCAACGCTGCCCCCCAGGACAAGAAGTACACGCTGACCATGGAGGACCTGACACCGGCCCTGGCCGAGTACGGCATCAACGTGAAGAAGCCCCACTACTTCACCTGACACCTGGGACACCCCAAGGACACCCCAGGGACACCCCGGGGGTCACCCCCCAAGGACACCCTGGGGACACCCCGGGGTCACCCCAAGGACACCCTGGGGTCACCCCCCAGGGACACCCCAAGGACACCCCGGGGTCACCCCAAGGACACCCCGGGGTCACTCCCCAGGGTCAGCCCCCCGGGGTCACCCCCCAGGGACACCCTGGGGTCATCCCAGGGACACCCCAAGGACACCCCGGGGTCACCCCAAGGACACCCGGGGTCACCCCGGGTCCCTGCTCTGCCATTAAACACCGGGGTTTGTGTGGAAAGGGCCCCGTGTCGTTCCCCTGGGCGAAGGCCCCATCGCAATGGGCCCGTGGGGCCCCTGGAGGCCCGTGGGGCCTGTGGGGCCCGGGCCTGGGCCTGTGGGGGCCGGGTCTGGGCCCCTGGGGGCTGGGTCTGGGCCCGTGGGGGCCCCAGCGTGGGGTGGGGGCTGCAGGGCTCAGCCTGGGGCATCCCCCTGCCCCGGGAAGCTGAGGGCCGGGCCTGGGGGTGGCAATGGCACCACCGGCCCCCTCCGGCCTCCCCCAGCCCTGGGGGCCCCAGGGGTCGGTACCGCAGCAGGATGGGCCCCTCTGGTGCTGTGCGCCCCCCTCCCCATTCCAGGGGTGTCTGGAGATGCCCCCAGCCCCCCACAGACCCTGTACCCCCCTCCCCATCCCCGGGGGTGTCTGGAGATCTCCAAGCCCCCCCGCAGCCCCTGTGCCCCCCTCCCCATCCCTGCGGGTGTCTGGAGACGCCCCCAGCCCCCCGCAGCCCCTGTATCCCCCTACCCATTTCCGGGGGGTGTCTGGAGACTCCCGCAGCCCCTGTGCCCCCCTCCCCATTCCAGGAGTGTCTGGAGATCCCCAAGTCCCCCCCGCAGCCCCTGTACCCCCCTCTCCATTCTGGGGGGTGTCTGGAGACCCCCCCCGCAGTCCCTGTACCCCCCACCCCCATTCCGGGGGTGTCTGCAGACCCCCCTCAGCCGGGCTCCAGATGAAGGTTTATTGGTGCTGGGGCCGGGCTGGAACCAGTGAGGGGGAAGCGCAAAGCTGGGGCGGTGCTGGGCCCCGCTGGGAGCAGCCCCGGGCCTGGGGGGACCCCCCTGCCCTCCCCCCGTGAGGCTGAGGGGGTGACCTGCCCTGGGGGTGAAGAGGAGGGGGCGCAGCAGGACCCTCACAGCCCCACAGGGACAGACCCCAGCCCCAGGG